>BQNB010057382.1:0-38242 GCA_026074375.1 Tanacetum coccineum | reverse complement strand
ATCCGACTTTAATGAGATAGCGACATCCGCCCTATTTCCGACGGTGCAAGCAATGTACGAAAGTTAACGGTTTTCCTACTTGGTTCACCCTTCAACAATGTAGCAAACAAAACAGCCCGGAGGAATTAATCGGTACATTAACTGTTTGAGATGAATCCTCACTCGTGTGCTTTCCAATATCAGCCCCCTTTTCACCAATCTTTTTAGCTATTGAACCTATTGGATCATCACTCGGCATACCCTTCCTCTTTGTATTTAGCATGTTTATCATTACGGGTTGATGATGAATCAACAGACCTCGTAACCGTATTCAAACCCTTTTTTCCTCCACCCTCTCTCTCGTGGAACAAGGAACCCTCTTTCCATGTTACACCATGTAACCAGCACTCAAAAACACATGAAAACCCTGTTGGAAAAATAGTATATTTTATATATATTTATGTCCAAAATGGAGATAATATGAATGAGATATCGTGTCTTAAAGTGGGACACGTGAAACACAAAATATGAAAATCTATTTTAAGAATAGATGTAAACTTATCAAATAAGTTTGTACAAAATATTTTGTGTCATTAAAAGATATGCAAATCTTTTTTTGTTAATAAAAGATTTGCTTAAGTTGGGCAGTTATTTATCTTGAAAAACAAGACAGCGTTTTCACTATAAATAGAGGACTAGTCTCATTCATTTTAGACAGTACTAAATATGCAGCTCCATAGAAACCAAGTTCCAGCAATCCTTTCGATCAGAAATGTATGACTGCTTCCGTGATTTTTCAGGCAAGTTTTTCATGTCCGGCTGTACAACAGCTTTGGATGTTGTACCCCGGAAACAGACGGCGAATCTGTTTTAAGGGAATCGTGTTAAACACGAGCCTCGTTCCACGACCTTTTACTGCTTTTGTTTACTTATCGTTATATAGTGTATGTCTTCTACTTCTACCCCTTTCTGTCTGTTATTGTATTATAATTCGATTTTATTAATAAAAGTGTAACAGTTTCCCAACAGTATTAAAACAGATTCTGTGTAACAGAATTAAAATCACTTTTGTTAAATCGGATTAATTATTATTAACAGATTTTATAATTATAAACTGTTTTCTGTCGAAACCAAGTTGAGTTTCTTTGGAAATCAGTTTTAATAAACAGATTTTTAATGTAGAGATTTAGAATTACAGAACTATAATGATTTTTAAAAAGCAGTTATTCAGATCAGTTTAGTTTGAAACTAAGATTGAGTTTCTGTTAAATTGATCTAGTTGATTCACTAAAACTAAGATTGAGTTTCTTTAAAGCAGATTCAGTAGAAGTTTATAGAAATCACAATTGAATTTCTTAGATACCGGTTTATAACAGTTACTTAACTGTTTGTGTGTGATCTTTCAAGTGTTCAGATAAATTTATTTTGAAACCAAGATTGAGTTTACATTAAACTGATCTATTTGATTCATTGAAACCAATTTAAGTTTCTTTGAATCGGATTTGGTACAACTTTAAATAAACCAAGTCGAGTTTATTAGATACCAAATTATTTTAATAGTTCTTAAGTGTTTTGTATTAACAAGTTTACTAATGGTAACACGAGTGTAACCCTAGTAAATCTTGTAAATGTAATTGGTGCGCCAGTTACTGACATGGTTGCAAAATATAACGAATTTAGATTCATTGAAACCAAGTGGAGTTTTTTGAAATAGATCTTATAAAATGCAAGCTGTTGGATTATTAGAACGTATTTATTGGAACGAAGTGGAGTTTCTTTGAAACATATCTCATAAAATGCAAGTTGTTATTTTATTAGATAACTGTAACGTGTTCGATAAAATCAAGAAGAATTTCTTTGAATCAAGATATTGATAATTTTACATGTTATTATTAAATATCAGATTATATACACCACTTTACTAATTTAGTGGAAGTGTTTGTTTGACTTGTCTAGTTTATTTTAAACCGGGTCGGTTAATTATTAACTTGATATAATTCTTGAAATTTTTGGAGTTTAAAAGAATATCTATAGAAACCTTGTTGCGACTTTAAGGCACAAAGTACAAGTTACAGAAAACGACCTTAAAAGAGACGTTTAATAAAATGTCACATTTAATTTAGTAAAAATGTCAGAGTTAAATAGGTTCTATTTATAATGTATTAGAAAACATTGTCAAAACGTTTGTCAAATAGTACTCAAGTTATTAAGCCTTCAAAAATATATATCCGCGCGACTCGAATGCTCCCAATGCTCCACTAGCAAAATAGTAACCTGAAAATACATGCTAAAACATCAACAATAATGTTGGTGAATTCATAGGTTTAAGTAAAAAGCAGTATTGAAATAATTTAAGAAATATTTCAGAAGAAAAGTAGCGTTACAACATTTAAAAGTGTTATTTCCGAAATCCATCCGAAATCCAAGTAGTGATTTAATAAATCTAGTAATGTTCAGTAGTGGACCACAAGATCGAAGTAATGGTGGACTAAGTACGTATTCCGAAGTCCAAAACAAGTAAGGTAGACAAGGGAAACACATTCACCAAGTCTAAATATATAACAGGTATTATTGCACTAAGCTCATGACCCCGAAGCCTTAACTAGATTTGTGCCCCAATCAGAATATAGGATGCTTGCCAACAACCTAACACCTCTCAATGTTAAATGCACCCGATCAAACTAGTGACCCAAGTAAGGTGGGGATTGTCAATCCCGATAGATCTATCCACAACACTCGCGCTTACTACAATAGCAATTAACGGTTCATGATAAATAGGGACTTCACGGCAATAAGGTAACTTAGCAATAATATTCAGGCAGTAATCTGGATAGCATACACTTTGTAAACACTTGTGTCCGTAGTAAAACAATCATGTCTAAAATTCACGGTTTCAAATATAGGTATTCACGATCTCAAATCATGTAGTAAACAAATCAAGCTTTAGTAAAAATAATCATGTAACGCTTACGTATAGAAATCAATAAGTTTATGTAGTAAAACGAGCACGTATTCTCACCCCGAAAACAGTTTAAGAAAACCATTAAAAGAGAAAAGGTGGGGCTATGAACTCACCTTGATGTTGAAGAACGATTGACAGATAGGCATCTAATATGCACAACACGACGGAAGACGAAACGGCTTGACCGAGAAGTTGCAGCTTAACTTAACGGCTAAGACCCACTAGCCTAGGATGATGAATTTAGTTTCCCGATGGATGATTACATCAACGCGACCCGTTGATAAAAGATTTAGGTTCCGAGGGGCAGTTGGGTTTGGTGGTTGGTTAAATAAATAAATCAAAAAGTAAACGCAAGGTGTGTAATATATTCCGTATATATTACATAATAAAAAAATGACCGAGTATATAATTCATATGGTGAATTATATAACAAAGACTAACAATCAAATAAATAATCAAGGTATATAATACTTTACAAGTATTCTATAAGAAAACGTGATAAAAATAATTGAAACAAAATAATTTGACACATGTTCGGAAATCACTAATTAAATTAATAAAACGTACTTGCATAAAAGTAAACACACGTTTTAAAGTTACGAATTTAAATAAATGGCGTTCTTAAAGTTTTTACAAAACTTATCATGTTGTCTATTAGTCGAGAATTATAAAATAATATTTTATAATTTAGTATTTAGTTTTTCTTGACGGTTTTTAGTTAAAATAGTTATCTCGTTTGTATGGGTTGTTAAAAAAAGCCGACCCTCTATAATGACCACAAATCACATTTTCATGACTCGGTTCTAAAGAGAAATTATGCAAACGATAATTTTGAACAAACTATCCATTTCTGTCCGAGACCCGAAACTCGAACCGAAATGGGCGAAAAGCACTCGCATCAGATCTGATGTATGTATTAATTACCAAAAAAGCCAGATTTTGCCCCCGGCCTTAAACACCCGTTATCACTACGCTTTAAGACTTAAAGAACCTCGCAAGGAAAAGTAAAACGACCTTCCGAACATCAAACTACAGACTTTCATGTCTCGCCGAAGGCCGAAACGGACTCCCGAAAGTGCCCGCAAATACCATCTTAAAATCCTGACAGAGGGACCACTAACTAACAAATGCAGGATTTTATGCTCGAATATATACCTATCGTTTTCCGCTCTATTTTCTTCGTTATAATCCGTTTGACAAGTTTCTTACCTTTCGGAATCCGTCCCGCTGAATCATACTACTTTTGATAAAAAATATAAAATAATGTGTAATATATAACCCCGATAATTTGGATAGAAATCTTTGAGTGACTTGTTGACTCCATTTTTTAACCTTGCTTTTTATACCTTACTACTTTTGTAGTTAATATTTTACACCAACTTAATATGGTACATATACTTACTCATCCCCTTTTTTAACCATGATATTAGCAATACTCAACATATATATAGTGTGCAAAATGATCATTAAAAGTAAAAACTATGTCCATTTTACATGGTTAGAAAATCCTACATGGTGATCAAGCTACAATAGAACTAACATAAGCATAAAAGAATATTTAAAAGAACAATAAAAGGGTCTAGAAGACCTTATAGTGTATGATGATGAAGATCAATGAAAAATAAAACCACACCCTTTGTGGTTTAAATCTTTGCATGAAACAACCATATGATTTTCCTTATAAAACCTTAGTTTTCCTCATTTATGCTTCAACACTTGAAATGTTATTTATTCAAGGCTTCAAAATACTTAAGGTTATCTTAGATATGTTATAATAGAGTGTGTAAATGAAGTAGGAAAAGTTTTTATGGATGGTTCTTGTGGTTTATTTTGGGACGTGGGTATGTAAGCCAAAAAGAGAGAAAAGTGTTTGATTTTTAGCAAGGAAATGGATGTGTGCTATTACTTCAAGGTTGTAAGAGTTATAAGCAAGATGAATACTAGTCCAAAGCAAATAGGAAGTCTTGGAGACCAAGGGAGTAAAATGTGGAAGACTTATGGTCAAAGGGAACAAGGAAACATAGATCTTAATGGTGTAGAAAATGTACAAAGACCAATCTTGACCAATTTGATATTTCTTTGAATATTTGGCAATGAATCCGGTTATGGCAAGATATATATATATATTTGAGTTAATTTATGTACTGGGTATAAAAATGGGTATTTGTTGAAAGCGTAAAATATTTTGTGGTTCTGGTATGCCTAAAACTTACTTTATCGCCAAACGTAATAATTTCACGTAACCAATAAAAATGAAATATAAAAAGTTTTATTATTACTTTTGATGAAAAAAAATAATTGCTTGTATTGAGACGAAACCTTGAATTCCTTTGGTGTCCGTTTACTTAAAATGCTTGATTTAACTTACGCATAAAATGAAAGAAAAAAATACGTATTTAAATTATGTGAAAGAATAAAAGTAAGCGCGCTACCGAGAGAAAATAAAATAGCTAAATAGTGAAAATAAATGACAAAATAAATGACGTCATAAAATGACCATGAAAATACAAATGTTACAGTCTCCTCCGGTTAGAAGAGCCTTGTCCTCAAGGCTCAAGTCGCGACACTTGACGAAGTAACGGGTTTAGTGAAGAGATGCGGATACTTTCTTCCGAAATAGTTTGATTAAGAGGTGTAGTGTTTTAAGGTACTATTCTCTGCAGACAAGGTTCTTCCTGAACTGCAAAGGTAAATCAGTCTATGCACCAAATATACATAGTGTTATGCTATGTATATTTGGAGAGCCAAACGATGCAATGGCTTATTTTCGACAAAATATTTAATGTATTAAATGTTTCCACTAGTTATTTAACGAGATGAAATAGTTTATTAAACTAGACTGAATAGCTCATAGGGTGACAACAAAATGGTTTATATGTTGACATCGAGATTGTTTGTAAAGCGATAGGTCATAACAAGTATAAAAAAATATCCGAACGAACGCAGAAGTAGTCAAAGAAAATGAACGTAAAGAATTATTCAATCAACAAAAATGAACGAAAAAAGTCGATGTTCTAAAGTAGGTTCTCCAAGGTGACACATATGAGGTGACCAGTTAATGACTATCCCATCAACTGGAATACTTCAAGACGCACGGATTTACTAAACAAAATATGCGATTCAAAAGTATAAAAGAAGTGTTCCAATTCGGATTCGAATGGTAAAGTAAATAGATGGTGTTTCGAGAGAGTAATGAGAAATCAGAAAGTACGCGAAAATCGGAGTGAACCATATTTTATAAAGAGCAGACCGATAAAAAGGTAAATAGTAAAGACGTCATATGATAAGATGTAAGAGAATCGAAATCATAGTCTCTTATTAAATACTATTATGCCATGTAATAGAAGTATGGGATGCAAAGAGAGCATAAAAGTTTACCTTGGAGCAAGCGCTGCGCGATATCGATAAACAAGGAAAGACTCTATATTTTTGAAAAACATGGTCAATAGTCTAGGTTTATGAAAACGTCCTATTACTCTAAAATGACTTCAGCTCAGATACACACCATCTGTACCCCCCCCAAGAAAATCTGGGTCGCACGGAATGGTAACAATGGGGGTGCAACTTCATAGGTCCAAACGCACAGTCACAGAAAACGACCTCAAAAGAGACGTTTTATAAAATGTCACATTCAATTTAGTAAAAATGTCAGAGTTACACAGGTTCCATTTATAATGTATTAGAAAACATTGTCAAAACGTTTGTCAAATAGTACTCAAGTTATTAAGCCTTCAAAAATATATATCCGCGTGACTCGAATGCTCCCAATGCTCCACTAGCAAAATAGTAACCTGAAAATACATGCTAAAACGTCAACAATAATGTTGGTGAATTCATAGGTTTAAGTAAAAAGCAGTATTTAAATAATTTAAGAAATATTTCAGAAGAAAAGTAGCGTTACAACATTTAAAAGTGTTATTTCCGAAATCCATCCGAAATCCAAGTAGTGATTTAATAAATCTAGTAATGTTCAGTAGTGGACCACAAGATCGAAGTAATGGTGGACTAAGTACGTATTCCGAAGTCCAAAACAAGTAAGGTAGACAAGGGAAACACATTCACCAAGTCTAAATATATAACAGGTATTATTGCACTAAGCTCATGACCCCGAAACCTTAACAAGTTTGTGCCCCAAATGTATAGGATGCTTGCCAACAACCTAAAAGTACTCCCAATGTTAAATGCACCTGATCAAACTAGTGACCCAAGGAAAGGTGGGGATTGTCAGTCCCGATAGATCTATCCACAACACTCGCGCTTACTACAATAGTTAAATAACAGGTTCATGATATAGGGAACTTAAGTGGCAATATAGTGACTACTTAGGCAATAATATTCAGGCATAATCTGGATAGCATACAATTTAAGAAAACACTTGTGTCCGTAGTAAAACAATCACGTTGTTCAAAATTCACGTTTCTAAAGGTCGGTATATCAACGATCTCAAATCAGTAGTCACAAAGCAAGATTTTGTAAAAATAGACAGGTAATGCTTACGTTAAAAATCAATAATGTTATGTAGTAAAAGGAGCAGTATTCCTCACAAAGGGAAGAAAAAATCACCCCGAAAACAGTTTTAATGAAAACCATTAAAAGAGAAAGGTGGGGTTATGAACACACAAAGTATTGAAAGGTAATTTACTGTAAGTAAAATATATAAGTTTTGTAAAAGACAGTATCTCCCCCTCGCGGGTTTATAAAACATTAAAAAGATTGAAATGCGAGACTATGAACTCACCTTGAGTAAATGATAATCAACGAAGTATATCACAATAAAAATGCGTCACGGAAACAATCAATGTAACCTAATCCCAATAATAGGTCGAATCAGAACTAATCACATGAGTAATTTCTACCATGCATAAGTCATTTAGATAATCACCATCTAATGTTTGAGTGAAAACATTTTTATAATTGTAAAACATTTATAAATATCTGATAATGTAATTATAGTTATTCCAAGGTAGGTATTAGTACTCCTGGTATGTTGTAGTTATCTCCTGGTAAGTTATAGTTATTACTACTGGTAGTAATATAGTTACTCCTGGTAGTGATTAGTTACTACTGGGTAGTAATAGTTATTACTGCTGGTAGTATATTGGTTACTCCAGGAGTTATAGTTTACTAGCTGGTAGTATATTAAGTTTGCTCCGGTAAGTGTATTAGTTACTCTGTATTATAGTTATTATTGCTGGTAAATTTTTTGTATATTTAGTTACTCCTGGTAGTTATAGGTGTTAAAAAAAAGCCGACCCGCCTATAATGACCCACTAAATCACATTTTCATGACTCGGGTATCAAAGAAATTTAGCAAAACGATATTTTGAACAACTTTTCCAGTTCTGGTCCGAGACCCGAAATCTCCACCAAATGGGCGAAAAAGCACTCGCATCAGATTGAATGAAGTGTATTAATTACCAAAAAGCCATATTTTGGCCTCACCTTAACACCCGTTATCACTCGCTTTAGACTTAAAGAACACTCGGCGAGGAAGTAAACAAGACCTTCCGAAGACTTTCATAGTTTTCGCCTTCGGCCGAAACAGAAAAGTCGTTCGGAAAAGGCCGTTTTACTTCCTCGCGAGGATTCTTTAAGTCTAAAAGCTAGTGATAAACGGGTCCGAAAGGCGAGGGCAAAATCTGGCTTTTTTGGTAATTAATACAACTTCACAGATCTGATGCGAGTGCTTTCTCGCCCCATTCGGTGAGTTTCGGGTCTCGACAGAACTGGAAAGTTGTTCAATAACGTATTCGCTTAAATTCTCTTTAGAACCCGAGTCAGAAAATGTGATTTAGTGGGTCATTAAGGCGGTCGGCTTTTTTTTACACCTATAACTACCAGGATTAACTAATATACTACCAGCAATAAGTAAACTATAACTACCAGAGTAACTAATACACTACCAGGAGTAACTAATATACTACCAGCAGTAATAACTATAACTACCAGGAGTAACTAATATACTACCAGCAGTAATAACTATAACTACCAGGAGTAACTAATACACTACCAGGAGTAACTAATATACTACCAGTAGTAATAACTATAACTACCAATAGTAACTACAACACTACCAGTAGTAACTAATACCCTACCAGGAGTAACTATAATTACATTATCAGATATTTATAAATGTTTTACAATTATAAATATGTTTCTCACTCAAACAATTAGATGGTGATAATCTAAATAGACTTATGCATGTAAAATTACCAATGTGATTAGTACTTATACGACCTATATTGGATTAGGTTGCATTCGATTGTTTCCGTGACGCATTTTTATTGTGATATACTTCGTTGATTATCATTTACTCAAGGTGAGTTCATAGTCTCGCATTTCAATCTTTTCAATGTTTTATAAACCCGCGAGGGGAATACATGCTCGTTTACAAACTTGTATATTTTACTACAGTACAATTACCTTTCAATACTTTGTGAGTTCATAACCCTACCTTTTCTCTTTTAATGGTTTTCATAAACTGTTTTCGGGGTGAGAATACGTGCTCGTTTTACTACATAAACTTATTGATTTTTATACGTAAGCATTACCTGACTATTTTTACTAAATCTTGATTTGTTACTACATGATTTGAGATCGTTGAATACCTACCTTTGAAACCGTGAATTTTGAACAACGTGATTGTTTTACTACGGACACAAGTGTTTTCTAAATTGTATGCTATCCAGATTACTGCCTGAATATTATTGCCTAAGTAGTCACTATATTGCCACTTAAGTCCCTACTTATCATGAACCGTTAATTGCTATTGTAGTAAGCGCGAGTGTTGTGGATAGATCTATCGGGACTGACAATCCCCACCTTTCCTTGGGTCACTAGTTTGATCAGGTGGCTATTTTAACATTGGGAGTACTTTTAGGTTGTTGGCAAGCATCCTATACATTTGGGGCACAAACTTGTTAAGGTTTCGGTGTCATGAGCTTAGTGCAATAATACCTGTTATATATTTAGACTTGAATGATGGTTTCCTTGTCTACCCTATTTTTGTTTGTCATCGGAATACGTACTTAGTCCACCATTACTTCGATCTTGTGGTCCACTACTAAACATTACTAGATTTATTAAATCACTACTTGGATTTCGGATGGATTTCGGAAATAACACTTTTAAATGTTGTAACGCTACTTTTCTTCTGAAATATTTCTTAAATTATTTCAATACTGTTTTTACTTAAACCTATGAATTCACCAACATTATTGTTGACGTTTTAGCATGTATTTTAGGTTACTTAATTTGCTATGGAACATTGGGAGCATTTCGAGTCACGCGGATGTATATAAATTTTTTGAAGGCTAAATAACTTGATACATTAGACAAACGTTTTGACAATGTTTTCTAATACATTATAAATGGAACCTGTGTAACTCTGACATTTTTACTAAATTGAATGTGACATTTTATAAAACGTCTCTTTTGAGGTCGTTTTCTGTGACTTGTGCGTTTGGACTATGAAGTAGCACCCCATTGTTACCATTCCGCTGCGACCAGATTTTGGAGGTGTTACAGATGGTATCAGAGCTGAAGTCATAGAGAACTAGGTCGTTTTCAAAACCTAAACTATGACCATGTTTTTCAAAATATAGAGTTTTTCCTTGTTTTATCCGATATCCGTGCGCGCTTGCTCCCAGGTAACTTTTATGCTCCTCTTTTGCAATCCTACTTTCTATTACCTGGATAATTAGTATTTAATACTAGACTATGTAACGTTCTCTTACCATCATATATGACGTCTTACTATTTACCTTATATCGGTCTGTTATATAAATATTGATCACTCAGATTTTTCGCGTACTTTCTGATTTCTCATTTACTCTCTCGAACACCAATACTAGTTACTTTACCATTCGACTCCGAATTGGAACACTCTTCTTATACTTTTGAATCGCATATTTTGTTTAGTAATCCGTCGTTTTGAAGTATTCCAGTTGATGGGAGTACGTCAATTAACTTGTCACCTCATATGTGTCACCTTGGAGAACCTACCTTTAGAACACGACTTTTTACGTTCATTTTGTTGATTGAATAATTCTTTACGTTCATTTTCTTTGACTGCTTCTGCGTTCGTTCGGATATTCTTTATACTTGTTATGACCTATCGCTTTAGAAACAATCTCGATGTCAACCTATAAACCATTTTGTTGTCACCCTATGAGCTACTTCACGTTTACTTTATTAACTATTTCATCTCGTTATAAAACTATTGGAAACATTTAATACATTACACTATTTTGACGAAAATGAGCATTGCATCGTTGGCCCTCAAATATACATAGCATAATCACCTATGTATATTTGGTGCATAGACTGATTACCTATGCATTCAGGAAGAACCATGTCATGCTGAGAGTAGTCACCTTAAAACCTACACCTCTTCATCAACACAATTCCGGAAGAAGTATCCGCATCTCTTCACTAAACCCGTACCTTCGTCAAGTGTCGCGACTTGAGCCTTGAGGACAAGGCTCCTCTAACCGGAGGAGACTGTAACATTTCGTATTTTCATGTCATTTTATGACGTCATTTATTTCGTCATTATTTCACTATTTATTTTTTTATTTTTTTATTTTTTTAGTCTCGTGCGCGCTTACTTTTAATTCTTATCACGTAATAAAATCGCGTAAGCTAAAAAAAATTACCATTTAACATAAACGGACACCAAACGAATTAAAGTTTTCGCCAAACAAGCAATATATTATTTTTACGAAAGTAATAATCAACTTTTTATATTTCATTTTTATTGGTTACGTAAAATTATTACGTTTTGCGATAAAGTAAGTTTAGGCATACCCGGAACCACAAAAACATTTCTACGCTTCAACAAATACCCACTTTTATACCCAATACATAAAATTAACTCAAATATATCATATATATCTTGCCATAACCGGATTCATTGCCAAATATTCAAAGAAATATCAAATTGGTCAAGATTGGTCTTTGTACATTTTCTACACAATTAATAATCTATGTTTCCTTGTATTCCTTGACCATATTCTTTCCCACACTTTACACCCTTTCCTCCAAGCACTTCCTATTCTTGCTTTGACTAGTCTTCATTTTGCTTATAACTCTTACAACCTTGAAGTAATAGCACACATTCATTTCCTTGATAAAAATCAAACACTTTTCTCTCTTTTTGGCTTACATACCCACGTCCCAAAATAAACCACAAGAACCATCCATAAAAACTTTTCCTACTTCATTTACACACTCTCATATAACATATCTAAGATACCTTAAAGTATTTTGAAGCCTTGAATAACCATTTCAAGTGTTGAAGCATAAAGAGAAAACTAGAGTTTTATAAGGAAAACAAGGGTTGTTTTCAAGCAAGGATTTAAACCACAAGGGTGTGGTTTATTTTTCATTGATCATCATCATCATACACCATAAGGTCATCTAGAACCCTTTATGTTCTTTCAATATTCATTTTATGCATATGTTAGTTCTATTGTAGCTTGAATCACCATGTAGGATTTTTTAACATTAAATGAGTTTTTACTTTTAATGATCATTTTGCACACTATTATATAAGTTTGAGATATTGCTAATATCATGTTAAAAGGGATTAGAAAGTTTTGTATCCATATTTAGTTTGTGTAAAAAGGATTAACTACAAAAGTATAAGGTATGAAAAGCAAGTTAAAAATGTGATTCAACAAGGTCACTCCAAAAAAAAAAAAAAGATTTCTATCCAAAATTCCGAATATATAACACATTATTTTATATTTTTAATAAGTAGTATGATTCACGACGATTTCCGAAAAGGTAAAAACTTGTCAACGGATGTCATAACGAAAAAATTAGAGCGAAAACGAGGTCATATTCGAGGCATAAAAATTCCACATTTGTTAAGTTAGTGGTTTCTGTCAGGATTTTAAGAATGGAATTTGCGGCACTTTCGAGTACCGTTCGGCCTTCGGCCCGAAACATGAAATTCGTTCGGAAGGTCGTGTTAACTTCCTTGCGAGTCATTAAGTCTAAAAGCGAGTGATAACGGGTCCGTAAGGCGCGGGCAAAATCTGCTTTTTGTAATTAATACACTACATCAGATCTGATCGAGTGCTTTTTCCCCATTTCGGTCGAGTTTCGGTCTCTGACAGAATGGAAAGTGTCAAAATATCGTTTCTAGCGTTATTAAATTCTCTTAGAAACCCGAGTCAAGAAAAATGTGATTTTAGTGGTCATTATAGACGGTCGGCTTTTTTTAACACCCTAACTACCAGGAGTAACTAATATACTACCAGCATTATAAAAAATTAAAATTTAAAAAAAAAAAAAAAAAAAAAAATAATAATTTAAAAATATTTAAAAAAATTAGTTATAACTATAACTATCAGGAGTAACTAATACACTACCAGGAGTAACTAATATACTACCAGCAGTAATAACTATAACTACCAGGAGTAACTAATACACTACCAGGAGTAACTAATATACTACAGAGTAAAAACTATAACACCATGATAACTAATACACTACCAGGAAGTAAACTAAAATACTACCAGTATAACAACTATAACTACCATGAGTAACTACAACACTACCAGAGAACTAATACCGTACCTGGAATAATCTATAATTACATTATTCAGATATATATAAATGTTTACAATTATAAATATGTTTTTCACCAAACAATTAGATGGTGATAAGCTAAATAGACCTTATGCATGGTGAAATAACTACAAAGTGATTATTACTTATACGACCTATATGGATTTAGGTTGCATTCGATTGGTTTCCGTGACGCATTTTTTATATGTGATATACTTCGTTGATTATCAATTTCTCCAAGTGAAGATCATAGTCTCTCATTTCAATCTTTTTTAATGTTTATATACACCCCGAGGGGAATACATGCTCGTTTACAAACTTGTATATTTTACTACAACATAATTACCTTTCAATACTTTGTGAGTTCATAACCCCACATTTTCTCTTTTAATGGTTTTCATAAACTGTTTTCGGGGTGAGAATACGTCTCGTTTACTTACATAAACATATTTGAATTTTATACGTAAGCATTACCTGACCTATTTAACAAAATCTTGATTTATATAACATACATGATTTGAGATCTTGAATACCTACCTTTGAAACCGTGAATTTTGAACAACGTGATTGTTTTACTACGGACATAAGTGTTTTCTAAATTGTATGCTATCCAGATTACTGCCTGAATATTATTGCCTAAGTAGTCACTATATTGCCACTTAAGTCCCTACTTATCATGAACCGTTAATTACTTATTGTAGTAATCGCGAGTGTTTGTGGATATTATCTATCGTGACTGACAATCCTCTACCTTTCCTTGGTCACATTTGATCAGTGATTTAACATTGGGAGTACTTTTAGGTTGTTGGCAAGCATCCTATACATTTGGGGCACAAACTTGTTAAGGTTTCGGTGTCATGAGCTTAGTGCAATAATACCTGTTATATATTTAGACTTGGTGAATGTGTTTCCCTTGTCTACCTATAATTGTTTTGGACTTCGGAATACGTACTTAGTCCACATTACTTCGATCTTGTGGTCCACTACTGAACATTTCTAGATACATTAAATCAACTACTTGATTTCGGATGATTTTCGGAATAACACTTTAAAATGTTGAACGCTACTTTTCTTCTGAAATATTTCTTAAAATTATTCAATACTGCATTACTTAAACCTATGAATTCACCAACATTATTGTTGACGTTTTTGCATGTATTTTCAGGTTACTGTTTTGCTAGTGGAGCATTGGGAGCATTCGAGTCACGCGGATATATATAATTTTTGAAGGCTTAATAACTTGAGTACTATTTGACAAACGTTTTGACAATGTTTTCTAATACATTATAAATAGAACCTGTGTAACTCTGACATTTTTACTAAATTGAATGTGACATTTTATAAAACGTCTCTTTTGAGGTCGTTTTCTGTGACTTGTGCGTTTGGACTATGAAGTAGCACCCCATTGTTACCATTCCGCTGCGACCAGATTTTGGGGGAGTATACAAGGTTCACCAACGAAAAATGATGAAGTTGCTTACACAAATGCCCCACAAATAAACAATACAATTCTTGTCAAACGCTTGAAAGGTAACAACACACTAAACGGTCTACCTTAGGAATGAGGGGGACAAGAGAAGAGGAGTCGACTATGTAAAGAATACGATATTAGGGTTCTACAAGGAATGTTTAGAGTTAGGCCCTGAATATGTAACTGGAATGGATGATGAAGGAGAAGTCACGTAAGAACGTGTGGATTCGAGTCTAGCTACAAGACTCGTTAATAAAGAAAAGTGCTTCTTGGGAGGCAACCCAATTTACTTTTCCCGCAAATTAGGAGTGTCATGTGTTTTTTAATTCTTTACCATTTATTTTATTATGTTTGAACTATCTTGTAATCATGCTTTGCTTGTCTTTAACCTCGTCTTAATTTCAATCAAAGGTATTTTGCAACAATAAGTGTAGGGGAATTTATCCGGCTTTTGAGCCAAATTCAAACATGTTAAATGAATTGTTTAGATTAATTCGCGTCATATGATTGAATTATTAAATCTCAGGTTTTATGCAGCTATTTGTACAGGAATTAACTTATGGAATCAAGTGCAAGAAATTTTTCATCAAAAACAAAAATTTCGTTTTCACAGACTGTGGAGACAGCCTCACGATTTACACGCGACGTCGTCACCACGACACCTGTGACGGGGTCACATAAACCCTGACGGCGTCAAACGCCCAGGTCCAGAAAACTTAAAGTTTTTAATTATTTTTGAAAATAAAACTTGCATAACATTTAATATATGTATTATTCTGTTATAAACCTGCAAAACCTAATGAGTTTAACAATTCCCTCATCCTATCCTTACTGCTTTATCGAGTCGAACCCTAAATTCATATTGTATATTTGTCTATCGCACATTTTATGCTTGGTGTAGTTGTCTTTGTCTTTGATTACAAGTTATATTTGATGAGAAGAAACTTCGAAGTTCTTAGGAAGTTTCATTGGATGATTATCGGAGGACGATTTAACCAGTTATCGCATGTTTCTTCTCCATTATTGAGCAAACTAGGGGAGTACTGGTTTCTTTTTCTTGTTTTCTTTTCCATTTATTTGTTTCAATGGGTACATTTATAGAACATTGGGGACAATGTTCAACTTAAGTGTAGGGAATAAGCCTTAGAAATTATTCTTTCATTTGCCATTTGCTTTGTCCTTAAAATGATGGGTAATATATCGAAACATAACATAAAAGGTGATTTTTACCCAAATTTAAATTTTTTTACGACACATACCGACGAAAACCGAGTATTAATAGCGTCTCATATATAAGAATTTATATGACTAGCACAATAACCCTCAGAATTCCACCATAAAAATGTGAGGTTCGCCCTTAGATCTTTAGGAATTCGGGTACCCATCGTTGGTATCCCAAGATGATTTTATCTTTACCCGGTTCGAGTTAAGGTTGATCTGCAAGCGTGCATGTCTATTCCGTCGTTACGACTATGTATGCATTGCCTTGTCGCCTTTTCTGGAATGTCTAGTGTTAGTAAAATTCATATGAGTATACCGGTAGCGTATTAAATTCTAAAACTTGTTTTTGTGATGCATCCCGAGACCGCATAGTAAGTATTAGGATTTGCTTGATAAGAGGCATTAGGATTAACCCATGTTTTAAACCTGTAATTGTTATGATGGTCACACCGATCATATAACTATCCCACACCCTTGCCATACACTCATCTTTAGTGCAGGATACCCCTAGTACAAACCCTCCGAGCCTATCCTTTTTCACGGTTCTCGTAATTTTCTGATGGAGTCTAATTATTAATTGAAGAGCATTGTCCACCCTTTACACAATCGTTTACACCCAAAAAGCCTTAGCTACCTTATATTACTCTTTTTAGCACATATTTATGGTTTTAATTTAACCCAAGTTAATTATGAAAGAAATGATTGCAAGTCTTATCCTTGTAAACAGTTTTGGGACGATTGGGATTCATGGTAGTATTTATTTCGAGGTAGAATGGGGAAGAAAAGTTAAGTCAATACCCCCATATGTTTGTCAAATGATCTCCATGTTATTTAGATCCACCTCAAATCGGGTCATTAGTTAGATTGTAAATATTGAGCATGTAAAAGTTCAAGTGTAGGGGTACGTATTATAAACCCCATGTGATGTATTATGTTATTAAAAAAATGAGAAAAGAAAAAGAAAGAGATTGATGTAGAGTTGTGTAGAGTTTGTATATCTTCGTCTGAGTCTTGGCTTAGCAACCAAACCAAAGTGTATTCATGTAAATAATTAGCTAACCCTTCCACTCCAAATTCACCCAAAGCCACAAAAAATAAAATGTATCTCAATCGTTTCTGTATTCTATTATATGTTATCTTACACCTACACCTCACAACCCTTTAAAATACCTTTCTGTTTCTATTATATGTTATCTTACACCTACACCCCACAACCCTTTAAAAGACCTCTTAGATAGTAATGAATAATGCTTGCACCTAGCGGTGGAGGTTTGATCCTTTACCAAGCCTATGGTAATTTATATGCTATGACAGGTAATGAGTGTTGATTTTCTGTTTCCCCCTTATGTTATAATTTATTATACACCCGAGTGAAAGAGAGAATCCCAAACACTTATGTGAGGTGCTAGTGTATACTTTTCGTGCTGTTAATTACGAGGTCTAGAAGGTTGTGTTGTAAAATACTTTTAAAGAGTAGGTAAAATAACCCCTCATATTGTTATTGTCTAGGTAGAAAAGCCCATTTGCTTGAGGACAAGCAAATCCCAAGTGTAGGGGTATTTGATGAGGTGTCATTTTATACACTTTTCAGGTATTTTGCATTTGGAGGGCATTTGAAAGAATTACATGTGACTTGGGCTTATTTGGAGAAGAAACAGACAAGACTACGGACCTACGCCAACATCTCTCAAGATAATGTTCTCAGCGGCTGGAGACGGCGTCATAGATACAACGTAACGCCGTCACAACGAAGACCAAGACAGCGTCACAATATTCCACGACGGCGTCAGAGCACACGACCCAGCCCATTATCTAGAATATTCTCTTTCATGACGGCGTCACGATTAAAACGCGACGCCGTCACAACGATTTTCCTATATAAACAAACCCGAATTTAAGGTTTTGAGTGTGTAACTTTAGAATAAAAAGAGGGTACGAACCCTAGTTCGTTTAGTAGCTGTTAGGGACGATTTTAGGGACTAAAAACCCTATTGTACTTCCTCCAACTCATGTTTTAATCAAGTAAGGTGTATTTAATCATTCAATATGTCTATGTGTTGTTTGATTCATCTATGTTCTTGCTTTATCTTTAACATGCTTGGCTAAACCTCCTATTGTATTTATTTATGATTGTATGAAACCTAGAATGTAGATCTTAGTGGTGTTGCTTCTTGTGATGGATGTGCATGTTAGGTCTTAGAAAACCAGATTTTGTCTGTATCGCTGTTTATATGTCTAGGGAAACATGATTGTGTAGAAAGGATATCATCGGGTAACAGTCTTCATACTACCTTGCCGCCTAATATGGTTGATCTACTCTTAATATATTTCAAATGCACTTAGTATACCCTTAGGGGCCTTGTAATAGTCTTCATACTACCTTACTTGTGCGTTGCTCTAACGGAATAATAAGTAGACGGCGGGTTCGTGTAATTCGTTCATGACTTAGGAAATAAACACTAGGAGAAGCAATCTAGGGAGTAATACATGATTAAATAAACATAATCTTTTATTATATTGTTATCACCAGTAGTTTAGATTATTATTTAGTTGAATAGCTAAAACCAACCAACCTCTCCAATATATGATTTTACCTGCTTTCATAAAATATAAAAACACAAAAAGAATCTTCCCTCAACCCTTAGAATTTTGTTAGACAATGATCAAGCCTTCTCAACCTATTCCTCGAGTGAACGATAACAACCCCCTGAGTCTTGCCTATACTACTACTATAACGATTAGGTGCTCTGCCTAGGGAGTTGTAAAACTTCTTGTAGAAGTCTAACGACGACCGCATCAATGCTACAGGAGTTTATATTAATTATTGCCCCTGCAACATCTGATATTATACGCACATCCTCCCACTTGAGAGAACAACGTCAAAAGTGGTGATACAGGGGGGTCTTTATAGATCATAACTGATTGGTCTTCCGCGAATGCATAAAGTTTTCGTTCCCATTCCCACGAACCAAGGACTTAAATAGCCAGAGATTTCAACACAAACAAAATAAAGACTACAATGTAGGCTAAAGCGAAATGGTGTAACGAAACATATATTGTTTAAACAGGAATGGCTTGACAAGGTGATCTAGGGGTATCTTGCACTGGTAGTGAGCGAACCTAGGGTTTTACACGGGGAGGTCGACAAGTCAGTATGACAAGCCGATAACACCACTACGATATAGCGTGTTGTTTTTACCTGAAGATGTTGCCTTTATGAACCAAGTCTATTCCAACTAACTAATTAGGTCTTAATAAGATGTACATGCCAAGTTCTGAAGTCTACAATACTACCACCACACTCCCAAAATACCCTCCCCCCGGTCACTACCGGCACACTCATATATTTGGTGGATTTTTGTATAATAGATGAAAATGGAATTATTAGGCTTAACCTCAATAAAGGGTTATAGTGCGTTTGGCAAAGATTAATTCTAGTTTATTAGGAAAAACATGTCAAAAATTTTAAAATTGGCATAATTTTTCAAAGAACACTAGAAAATCGAAGGCAAATATTAGTCAAGTGATAATTCTACTCCCATCCCCCTACTTGGTTTGTACAATGTACCTATTGTACATTAAGGAAATAAAAATTAACGATAAGAGTAGAATTAGAACAAAAGACTCTCCTAAATTTACTCGGTATGATGAAGAGACAGCATGCTCTAAGCCATGATCCAAGTCTGCTTCACAAAAAACCCATCATCATCTTTGGCATGGTATCTAACTAATTCGAATTTGAAATGCCTTCCTATAGCAAACAATGAACCAAGCACCACTCCATGTGCATCAACCTATAATAGCTACAGGAAAACTAATACCAAAAGCATAAATTTGGAAAAAAGAAAGATACCAAAATGTACAAGATAGAAATACAATCATAACTCACTTTTGTAGGAATCACGATTGCATTTAGCGTATGCAACAAGCCTTTTAAACCACTTGGGGGCCCAAGTGGACGAGTGAAGTCTCGTGAGGGTTTCCAGAGAACATACCCACAAAGTTTATTTACCAATATACACAGTTTGTAAAGTTTTAAACATTTTAATGATTTGCAGGAAGGGATTATGGCGTAACCATAGACTGGGTTACGCCGTAATTATGTGGATGGCATTTTGAAAATTTTGGATTAAGATCAGTTATGACGTAATCATGGAAAAGATTACGCCATAAACTAAATGATTACGGCATAACTGTGTTCCCTAGAAGAGAATGAGTTATTTGAGAGAAGTAAACCAGAGCTCTTTGTCCGAATAGTGTTAGAAACATTATTGCATGTGTTTGAATTAAAATGCAATGTAGAAGACTCATAGGGTGAATACCATTATGTGTTGGACTAGATGAGCAAACTGAGTCTGGTAAAGAGTAACGAGGAGTTACCAATTAGAAGGCGGTGAAGACAGAGATAAGTATAGACAATTTTTGAGAGAGTTTAAAGAGGATCAGGAGAAGAGCTAGCACAAGAAGCTCTAAAAAGGACTAGAGAAAGTTGGAAAGGAAGATACAAAAGGAAGTGTGAAGATGAGCTATAAGGTCTAGTGGTTTATGATAGTTTATAAAGATTCGTGTATGTATATGAGATGATTGTTGTAAATCTGTAATCTGATGATGACACCTTTTATTACGCTAATATCTCCAACTATTTGTGGAGTACTTACAAGATCTGTACGAAGAAGGATGCAATTTCAGAAAACTATTTTCTTAAAGATCGGATCTCAGAGTCAAATGGTATCGATCTGCAGATTGTATCTGTTAACTTTTGAATTAAATAGAATAAGTGGTCTTGTTATATGAGAAAGGGCTTTGTTATAGAGAAGATACTATGCGAAAAGTTCTATGAAGTATGAGTCAAAGGCCAAGATGTTAGAAGAGACAGGCCCCAGTGGCTAATTTTTATTCATGGATTAATGTGTTCTGACTTTAGCTTTAATTTGTAAGGACCATGTTTGAACATCATGTTGAAGAGTAATGTATGGAAAGAATCAACAAGGATTTAGTTAAAGTGTGAACTGGAGGCTTTATGATTCTTGTAGTAGAAGAGATTCAGATTGTGTAACAATGTGAGGAACCATGTTTATTTTATTCTATTGGATTGAGAGAGATTCTTTATCTAACTTCCACTTAAAAGAATGCATACAACTAGATCCAGGATGATTCAATGGTCTTTGCAAAGCATTTCAAGATGTATATTCATGAGTCGTGATATGTTGGCATTGTTCGAACTTCTAGATTGGTCAAGAAATAGCTTAAGGAAGACCTGCTGTACTGAATATGCAGTGTTTGGAGCATCTCCTGCGTTGATTTAATGACGCTTTTAATGAAGAAACTTGAGATTTTGAGAAGAATATCAAGTTTAAGGGGGTTTGCTTCGGCGGGTATAAGATAAAGCTCTATCTCTGCATTATAAAGTTTCTTATGCGTGCATTGAGAATGGGTTTGAGCTTTGTTTTGCGTGAAGCAAGAAAGGTTAGGTTGTTTTGTAAGTCCTATAGCTTTATAGTACGCGCTTTATAGATGAGAAAGAATCTTGATTAATGTATATAGCCGCTCGACTAGTTGTAAAGTTTATAAGTTCGGCTTAGTTCACCGTTAACTCGGGTTGGTTAGGTATATAATGTTTAAGTATTAGGCGTCAGTGTAAGTGTTAAGTACTGCTGGTATAGATTAGAGAAGAAAATGTTAAGTATGTGTACACTTCTGCGTGTTGACACGCTGTTGTATATGCTGCTGGTGTTATAGAGTTTATAACTTCATGGTGCTATGGTTAATGCTGCTAGGTACAAAAGGTTAACAACTTGCTCATAAGACACTAGACTGTGTTGAGAACACGTTATTATTGTCAGAAGACGATATGGTATGAAAAGACAGAAGAAAGGATAAAGATTGATTGGAGATCATAGGATCGTCTTAGATGTGATAAGTTTTAGAACTTTATCGAATAGGACCATATTGAGAATATTCTATAGTTTTAGGGAGATTATATTGTAATTCGACTCTTAGGACTCATTGGGGTGTATAAAAAGATGGTGCCTAGGGCATAGAGTTTTTGAAATTAATTCCAAGATAATCGCTAGACGGATAATAATTGATGGATAAAGTCATAATAGGAATTCAGTAAGCTTCAAGTGTTTTGTGAAACGTAGAATTGGATTTTGTATACTACGTAGTAGGAGGAGTCTATTGTGCGGTATTATTTTGGTAATATAATAATAGATGTGGATATGCGTCCTTTTTTAGATTGTGAATTGTGTGTTCAGTAGAATTACTGTTTTTTCATCTAAGAATTCTAAGCTTAAATATTTTAAGATTTAGATACTCTCGCGTATAATCTTTAAATACGCCTATTCAACATCAAAGTTTGATTCTATATAGTTAGTGTGGTGTTGTTATCTAAGCTATAACTCTAAACCTATAGATACGAAGTCGACTTACATAGGGGATATTCGATCTATAATTAGAAGGTGTGGTTCCTCAACAAGAGGTAGTTCCGCGCTAGCTCCATACATGGGACGCAAGAGATAGCATCATCATGAAAGTATTGGGTGTCTTTTTAGTGGCATTTGCTTCACTAAAACCTTAGAGAAATGTTTTAGAGTATCTGTATATTGTTTCTTTGTTTGTTTAGAGTACTTGATGATGGAGCATCCTGGTCAATGGAAGTTAACACAAGAGAATCAGCTAAAACCACAGCTCGCGGCAGCAAACTTATTGAAATGAAGTACCAAAAATTGGTGGAGGAATCGTGCACTATTCTCATCTCAAAGAATGGTTGAAACATGCGATCCCAATCATCTCTTGGTTGGTGGAATATCAAGGGTTGTTATAGAGATAACAGGGTTTGGGAAAGAGTTCCTGAACTGGATGTTACAGGAGTCATACATTGAAGCCTGGGTCCTGAACTGAATTGTTTAGAAGCCAATACTGCTGTGAGCTCAATCAAATGAACATGAATTATTTCATTATTCTTTAGGTTCTTTTGTTGTTAGATCTCTCGAACGCTTTCTTTGCGTGCGCTCTAACCAATGAAATACCCAATGTCGCTTTTCATCTATTTTACCCAGGTCATCATTGTCATTGGTAGGATTCACATAGGGCACAAGGACATGAAAGAATATAAATCCGGTTTTCTTATCCTGCATCAGCTCATATGGAGTTTTGTTGTATGACGGATTATTGAACAGTTTTGGGTGTAATAGGCTGTGTTGATTGCTTCGGCCCATAAAAATAATGGAGCTTTAAAAAATATTAACATTGTACAACAGCTTCTACAAGAGTTCGGTTTCGCCTTTTGACAATGCCGTTCTGCTGAGGAGTGCGGGACAAAGATGTTTGATGCGAGGATGCCAAAATTTTCACAAAAATTCATGGAAAGTGTTGATTGAGAAAAATTTGGTTTCATTATTTGTTTCTCGAACATTACGGGACGGTGGCATTCAAAAAACTTGAATATTTTTGATGCATCTTAATGAAGATTGCCTATGTGCTTCATCTTTTGTCCTTAAAAAACCGACCCAAGTAAATCTAGAGAGGTACTCATCGGACAATCACTTAAGTACTACCTTTTTAGTTAATACTCGCCACCACGCATCGGGGCCCCACAAATTGCCATATATGAAGAAAAAGAGACTATGTGCTTCGTCTTATGGTTAGTTGGCTTGTGCAGGCTCGTTTTGGGTATAATGGAAATAATTTCTTTGCTTTTAATGTCCCATCTTTCAAATGCAGAATCATAAAATGATCTTTCTGAGTATGTAAAGTTTAGAATGCCTTGCGGTGCAGGTATATAAGTAACCAGTCTTTTAAGCTCAGCTTGTTTAGAATCAGCTTCGCTCGTTAGTTTGAGATGGTGAATATCTCATCTTGTTATATCAATCCTTCATCCGCCGTGGTTCTTTTATGTGGTGTTGAAGATGAGATTATCACTATATTTAAGAACTATGTATAGTATATTAACGATTATGCTAGCTAAAAGTACTCTCCGGGTCTTGTTAGACAACACGAGGCAGTTCGCTCCATAGGACTTAACAGATTTCATGAAGAAAGTCAGTTTTAGTTCTCTGGCCTATGTGGAGTTGAGCGACATAAAGCAAGAGAGGGAAATTTTGTCTTCGATGCGTGGTACGCCCCACAGCTGAAGGACACTTAACTCCACTGTAGAAGCTTATAATCTGTTTTCATATGGGAGTTTGGGGGGCACGATGCGATGTGGCCGTAGTCATTAACGAGAGAAAAGGTATGTGCTGCTTAGTGATTGTCGCTCGTTGAGTTAGACTTTAGTTAGATTTGTAACTTAGGTGTAAAGGTTTTGTGGTGACAAGAAGATGAAGCGCACCTGAGGGCTGCAAATATTAGAATGCATCTAAAAATGAATTTCACACCATGTTTGTTTGAATTGCCACCGTCCGTAATGTACCCGGAACGGATAATGAACCAAATTTTCTCATATCCTGACACTTCATGAATTTTGTGAAAATTTTGGCATCTCGCATCAAACATCTGTTGCCCGCACTCCTCAGCAGAACGGCATTGTCAAAAGGCGAAACCGAACTCTTGTAGAAGCTGTTGTACAATGTTAATATTTTCTAAAGCTCCATTATTTTTATGGGCTGACAGCAATCAACACAGCCCTTTTACTCACCCCTAAAAATGTGCAATATCCACCGTCGAGACAACAAAACTCCATATGAGGCTTATGCAGATATGAAACGGATTTATTCTTCTTTAATGTCTTTGGTGCCCTATGTTGATCCTACCAATGACCCATAAATTTTGGGATTGACCTGGGTAATATTAGAGCAAAAAAGCTGACTTGGTATTTTCATTGGCTTAGGGCCGACCACAAAGAAAGCGTTCAGAATCTACAACAAAAGAACCCAGAAAATTATTGAAATAATTCATGTGTCATTTGATGAGCTCACCACAATGGCTTCTAAACAATTCAGTTCAAGACCCGGGCTTTAATGTATGACTCCTGCAACATCGAGTTCAGGACTCGTTCCAAACCCTGTTTCTTAACAACCTTGTATTCTACCACCAAGAGATGATTGGATCGTTGTTCAACCATTCTTTGATGAATAGGGTCACTTCCTCACCAATTGTTGTTACTTCATTTCATGAAGTTGTTGCTCCTGCGAGTTGTGGGTTATAGCTGTTCTAATTTGGTGTCAACTTCCATTGACCAAGGATGCTCCATCATCAAGACTCCATCAACATACGAACAAGTACAAATCTCTAAACATTCTTAAGGTTTTGGAAGAATCATACAAAACACCAATCTTTCATGCATGATCTATATTGTCCCATTGATGTAGGATACATCTTGTTGAGTATCCCACTTCATATATCGAATTCCTTAAGCTTGTTTATAGGTTTAGTTATATTAGATAAATTTCTAACACAACTTGTAGAAACTTTATGTGAATGTTATTAAAGATTATGCGGAATCTAATCTAAATATTAGAAGAATTTCTTAATGAAACAGTAATTCTATGAACACACAATTCAACAATAAAAGCTCCAATATTATTATTACAAAATAATATGAATACTCTCCTAGTATTAGGGTTACAAAACCTTGAAGCTATGAACTATACGACTTTGTATATTTTTCTAGATTTGGATTATTTCAAACTCTATGCCCTAGGACCTCTTTTTATACACCAAGGAGTCCTAGTCGATTTATAATATATTCCTAAAACTTATAATATTCTCTATGATCTATTCTATAAATAACTAATACTTATCACGTAAGTAATCTTGATCTCTAATCAATCTTTATCCTTTCTTCTGTCTTTATCCATTCTCTTCTGACAATATAAACTCTTTCAACAGTCTTATTCTTTGAGCAGTTGTAACTTTTGTACTAGCAGCATTAACATAGCACCAGAAGTAGTAACTTATACACCAGCAGCATTAACTGTGTACAAACAGTAGTAACTACTTAGAATATTTTCTTCAATCTTCATCAGTAGTACTAACTTTACACTAGCAATACTAATAATGTATATCTAACAACCGTAAAACTGTGAAACTAGCGAGTACCTAACTTTATTATAGCAGCGTGGTAACTAGACTTAGCATATTTTTCATTAAGTTGGATGAGCAAACTAATAAACTTTTGCTTAGCAGCAATAACACAAACCTTAGCAGCAGTAACCTTTTATAGGCTTTTAAACCTACATTCCTCCTTAAACTTGATATTCTTCTTCAAAATCTCAAGTTTCTTCATTAAAAGCTTCATTAATCACCAGGAGGATGCTTCCAAACACTTCATTCAGGTACATAGTCTTCCTTAAGCTATTTCTTGACCAATCTAAGAAGTTCAAATGCCCATGTCACATCATAATCAACTTGAAGCTTCACATCATTGAACATCTGATATAGTGTGTGATTTGTAAGTAGATACGATCTTCTCAACCAATAGATAAAATAACATGTTCTGCATTGTTACACAATGAACTCTACAAGAATCATAAAGCTTCCAGTTCAGCACTTTAACTAATCCTTGTTGATTCTTCCATACATTATCTTCAACATGATGTTCAAACATGGTCTTCAAATTAAGAAGTAAGAAATTATACATGTAATTCACTGGCTCTGTCTTTCTACATCGTTCTTTTGACTATATTCAAAGAACTTTCAAGTCTTCTCTATCAAAGTTTTTAAGCATCTTTTCAAAAGTTAAATACATCTGAGTCTTACCATTTGCTCTGATAATTTAAAAATAGTTTTTATTTCCTTCTTCGTAGATCTTGTAGTCAACAATAGTTGGAGATTTAGTAGATAAAGGTGTAGCATCAATTAGATACATCATCTCATATAGAAATATTTCAAAACATTGTTCAGCTCTTCAAACTCTTTGTCTGTCTTCCAACTTTTGCATTTTTAGAGCGTTTCTTGTCTGCTCTTCTCCTCTCTCTTTAAAAATTGCTCTCATGTGCTATTCTTTATGCTTCAACCTTCTTGAATCATCTTCTACCATTAAGTTCTGCTAGTCAACTCAAAGGTATTCACCCTTGTCATTGCTTTATCAAATAATTTTAGAATATTGGCAAAGGACTTATTCTTCAAACTTTTAGGCTTCCATCCTTCCATGTTTTTTAGATAACTTTACATGATACTCCTTTGTTGAGCTCTTGTTGGTGGTCTGTTCCTCTTTTCTTCTGCTCTCTTAGCTGCAAAATATTTTCTTCTTTGTTCTAAGAATTGTACAAACAATCTTGCCTTTTCTTCATCAGTCAATTCATCTTGCTCTTGAGCTTGCAGTCTTTGAGCCAACTGATAATCAGCATCAATTTTAGCGTGAACATCTCCCAAGCTCTGTTGGCTTCTCTCATTTGTTGAGCTTTTTCTATGGCATGCCTTTCTTCTTCTTCTCTTCAAATTGTTGCTTGAAGCAAGTTTTCTTCAAGCCTGAGTAGTATCACAACTCGGAAAATCGGACGACAGCGGGAATGTAGTACTTGGGGTGCAACTTTTAAGGCACAAAGTACAGTTACAGAAACGACCCCAAAAAAGACGTTTAAAAAATGTCACATTTATTTAGTAAAACATGTCAGAGTTAAAATAGTTTCCATTTTATAATGTATTAGAAAACATTGTCTCAAAACGTTTGTCAAATAGTACACAAGTTATTTAAGCTTCAAAAATATATTATCCGCGCGACTCGAAATGCTCCTAATGCTCACACTGAGCAAAATAGTAACCTGAAAATAAATGCTAAAACGTCAACAATAATGTTGGTGATTAGTCGGTTTAAGTAAAAAGCAGTATTGAAATAATTTAAGAAATATTGCAAAGAAAAGTCGTGTACACATTTTAAATTGTTATTTATGACATCCATCCGAAGTCCAAGTAGTAATTCAGTAAAATCAAGAAGTATTTAGAAAAGTGGACCACAAGACTTAGGTAATGGTGGACTAAGTACGTATTCTGAAGTCCAAACAAATAATAGCAGACTATGTACGTATTCCATAGTCCAAAATAGGTAAGGTAGACAAGAGAAACACATTCATCATGTCCAACACTTTGTATTATTGCACTAAGCTCATGACCCCAAAGCCTTAACTATATTTTTGACCCAATCAGATATAGATGGCTTGCCAATCAACCGGGACACCTCTCAATGTTAAATGCACCTTAATCAAACTAGGACCCAGGAAGGGTGGGATTGTCAGTTCCCGATAGATCTTCAAAAACACTTCGCGCTTACTACAATAGCAATTATCTGTTCATGATAAATAGGGACTTTTTCCCCCCCTTTTTTCCTCCAAGGGCAATAATGGTTAACTTAGAATATATTAGGAGTAATCTGTATTAGCGTAACTTTGTAAATACTTGTGTCCGTAGTTTAAACTCAATCATGTCTAAAAGTCACGTTTCAAATATAGGTATTCACATTCAAATCATGTAGTAAACAAATCAAGCTTTAGTAAAAATAATCATGTAACGCTTACGTAGTAGAAATCAATAAGTTCACTTAGTAAAACGATCATGTATTCTCACCCCCAAAAACAGTTTATGAAAACCATTAGAAGAGAAAAGGTGGGGCTATGAACTCACTTTGATGTTGCAGAGCAACTTGAGAAAGCGATAATACAGCACAAACACAAACGGAAAACGATACGGCTCGACCAGAAGATGCAGCTTAACTTAACGGCTAAGACCCACTAGCCTAGGATGATGAATTTGGGTTTCCCGATGAATGGTTACGTCAACGCGACACGTTGATAAAAGATTTAGATTTTAAGTTGTAATAGTTTGGTGGTTGGTTACATTAAAAATAAAATCAAAAGTAAACGCAAGTATGTAATATTGTCATATACTTTTACATATGGGAAAATGGACAAGTACATAATTCATATGGTAATATTTAACAAAGAACAAACAACCAAAAGAATCATCGATGGTTATAATACTTTGCAAGTTTATAAAGAAGTGTGAAAAATACTGAAGCAAAAACAATTTGACAACGCTTTCAGAAAATCCAATGTTACATTAATAAATTGTCCTTGCATAAAAGTAAACGCACGTTTTAAAGTTTCATAGTATATAAACGATGTTTCTAAAACTTTTACAAAGTTATGATTTTTATCTTTTAATCGGGAATTTATAAAATAATATTTAATAAATAAATCTTTCGTCTTATCGACGGATCGTGGCTAAAATCGTTATCTCATTTGTATAAGTATAATTTCTTATTCGTTGTCGAGTTATTGTAATATCCTTAAAATATAACTTAGTTCCTTTTACCGGTTTTTAAACATTAATAAAAGTTTTTGGTAAAACATTTCTATTTTTAGAGATTTATTATATATTTTGTCATTACTTTTACGTTTATATACTTGTCCCCACTATTTATATATATATTCAATGTTTTTCTACAAAATCAACATAATTCAATATTTCTACATGGTGTTTTAAATTATTATATTTTTATATTATATATATTATATATAGATATATATTTATTTGATTTGATATTTTATATATAAACTAAAACAAAGTAATAAATGTTACATTTATTTAACCATTTTAAACCACCAATATATATTTATCCAGTTTTATATCTATTAAAACTTTATGTTATATTTATTAGTCAATTGTATAAACCAAACGAACCCTTGTTGTTTCGCTAAACCAAACGCCCCTTACTGCTCAACCAAATGCACCCTTAGTGTAAATCTGTTATCCCAAACGCACTCTAAACCTATTTCTGCTAACCAAAAGCACACTAAACTATTTTTGCTAACCAAAAGCCCCTAAATGCTCAAAGCCAAACGCACCCTACTCGAGTCTGTAAACCAAACGCACTTTAGGCTGTTTATTGAACAGCAAAACAAAAGCCCTTGTTGCTAAAACCCAACCAGAAACGTCCCCTTGAGGGTTACTATTAAATCAAACGTGACCCATTTATGGTGGTTTTATAAACCAAACCGGCACCTGTGGCTGGAATGCGAAAACCAAACGCACACTAATGGTGAAAACCAAAACACATCGCACTAATCTGGTGTAAAACAGGACCACACGCACCCTGTTGGTATGGTGGCTGTGTCTTGGTGGGAGAAGATGGCGAGGGTGATGGTACCGTATAGATGGAGGTGGTGGCGGGGAGTTGGTGTTATCGAGGTGGGGGGGGGTGGTGTTTGTGTACGGTGTTGATGAAGAGATGTTGGTGGAGGCAGTCGTGGTCGACAACCTGTGGTGGGTCGGTGGTGGGTTGTTGGGTGGCAAGCCTTGCAGAAAAGGCCGAAGGGGCTGAAGTTGGTGGGGAGATGTTTAGGTAGCGGTTGTAGATGTGGTGGGGTGCGCCGGTGGTGATGGCGTGGAGACGCGTGGTGTTGGGGATCGGATAGATCGGGCGATGAGGATCATTTTTGGTTTTGGTCGGAAAAGTCCGCCGAAAACTTTTCCGGTGGCGACGGCGTTCTGGTGAACGGCGGCGGCGGCGGCGGCCGAAAAATAAGAGAGAGGAGGATGATGATGCATGTGTGTGTGTTATAATTTTGTAAAATGATTTAAAAGTTTATAAATTTTATATATATAATAAAGTTATAAAATGAAATGAAAAATGTATAATAGTTTAGGGTTGATTGTGTAAATAATTTCACCAGGGGACCAAATGTGTATACTTTATTAAATAATGGTTCGGGATCGTTTGCAGGACTTCAACGGATGTGTTAAAATACGAAACTTGCGCCATTGTTTTCCAAATCATTTTTCTGATAAAAATAAGTATTTACTTGATAGTAGTATTTCATAAATATTTTTATAACATTTATAAAAATATTTGTTATTTATTTGGTGACTCGGTTAAAATAAAAACAAATTTTTAACGTTCGGGAATATTCGCAGTTACCAACAAATTAAAAAAAAAAACAACGATTAAATAAATAAATATTAATGTTTTTATTTAATATATTTATTAAATGTATAGTAATAAATTAAAATAAAATTTAATTATTTAAGGGTGTCGGTACCGTTGTGTGCAGTTTTCAAACTTTGCGATGCTGTTTTAGGCCCTCTTCTGCTTGTTTTCAAGTCTGGGGTTAAAACTATAATAAGTTGTCTAATATCGTTTTACATCAATTGCTTTAGGGTCCGGAATCGTGAAAAAGTAATTTAGTAGTTCGTTTTTGACTAAACCAACTATGAATTAATTTATATCCCTCCCCTTTTTCGTTTTCGAAATCAAATAATTAAAAATATTTTATAAACGACAAACTGTAATAATAAATATGATTTATTATTTATATAGTTCCGAAAATTGACGGTTGATCAGTCTTCCACCTTAAGGAGGCGCCTTCGCGGTTGCTCATTCGACGTATGTCTCGGGTTTACTAGTGATGAGATGAGTGGATATACGTAGGTCCAGCGTCAAGGTTTTCAACGAACGTTTGAATGAACAAAAGTCAAAACGCAATCAATTATACAGCAAAATGATATGAGCGAATGGATCAAAATCATGAGAATCTTCAAAAGGGAAGGATAGGATACATTACTCGAAGGAAAAAGCCCTTGGAAAGAGATTTAACCAAGTTGTCAATTCTGGTAGCGGTTAATGGTTCTTCTTACTATTAGGATTATCAGTTCGCGGCGGTCGATACACCTTCGGAAAAATCCATATAACAACGTACGAGTCATCGAAATTCATAGCCCAAAGAAACGATTCATACGGACCGAACACCGCTATGTCGAGGTTATATAAAAGCCCATTTTTATAATTGTAACTTACAAAAGAGGGTCCCTTCTTGTAAGTAAGAATTTATAAACTTTATGGTTCGGTATTTATAATTCATTATTCCAAATGAAGCAAGGCGTCCTAATTCATTTCCATAAGTGATATAAATCATCATACCTAAGTATCGCCGGCACAAAAATACGATATCAAAACAATAGGTTACGAAACAACATATACGATCAAAAGCATAGGAAGAGTGTTCCAAATCAAAGTGGAGTGGTAAAGTAATCGGCATTGGTGTTCGAGGGAGTAATTGAGAAATCAGAAAGTACGGGATAATCGGAGTGATCAATATTTATATAACTGACTAATTAGAGAGCGCGTAAATAGTAAGGCGTCATACGATAGACGTAAGAAAGGAAATCATAAGCAAGTATTTAATACTCGTTATCCATATAATAGTAGTAGAGATACAAAAGAGAGCTTATAAAGGATCAAGAAGCATGCGCGCGCGGATATCGGACAATGGTGAAAGAATCTTAAAATTTTTCAAAAAACGGTTATAGTCTAGGTTTTGAAACGACCTAGTTCTCTACAACCAGTTCTCTGATACCAATCTGTCACACCCCCAAAATCGAACGGCGGTGGAATAGTAACATTGGGGTGCGACTTTAAGGCACAAAGTACAAGTTACAGAAAATGACCTCAAAAGAGACGTTTAATAAAAATGTCAATTTAATTCGTAATATGTTAGAGTTAATAGGTTCCATTTATAATGTCTTAGGAAAACATTGTCAAAAGCTTGTCAAATAGTATCAAAGTTATTAAGCTTCAAAAAATATATATTCACAAAACAATACTAACCAATCCGCGCCGACTCGAATGCTCCAATGCTACATAGCAAAATAGTAACCTGATATATATGCCTAAAACGTCAACATTAATGTGGTGAATTCATAGGGTTTAACGTACAAAGCAGTATTGAAATATTTTAGAAATATTTAGAAGAAAAGTAGCATTACAACATTTAAAGTGTTAATTCCAAAATCCTATCGAATCCCAAAATAAACAGTAGTGATTCAGTAAATCAAGAAGTATTTAAATGTGGACCACAAAGATTAGGTAATGTGGGACTAAGTACGTATCCGAAGTCAAACAAATAATAGCAGACTATGTATTATTCCAATAGTCCAAAAACTAGGTAAGGTAGACAAGATGAAAAACATTCATCATGGTCCAAACTTGTATTATTGCAACTAAGCTCATGCCACGAAGCCTTAACTAGATTTTTGCCCCAATCGGAATATAGGATGATTGCCAACAACCGGACACCTCTCAATGTTAAATGCACCTTAATCAAACTAGTGACCCAAGGAAATGTGGTGATTGCCAGTCCCGATAGATCTATCCACAACACTCGCGCTTACTACAATAGCAATTAACGGTTCATGATAAATAGGGACTTCACGGCAATAAGATAACTTAGCAATAATATTCAGGCAGTAATCTGGATAGCATACACTTAGTAAACACTTGTGCCTGTAGTAAAACAATCATGTCTAAAATTCCCCGGTTTCAAAATATAGGTATTCTACGATCTCAAATCATGTAGTAACAAATCCATGCTTTAGTAAAAATAATCATGTAACGCTTACGTATAGAAATCAATAAGTTTATGTAGTAAAACGAGCACGTATTCTCACCCCGAAAAGAGTTTAAGAAAACCATTAAAAGAGAAAAGGTGGGGCTATGAACTCACCTTGATGTTGCAGAGCAACTTGCAGAAATGCACATAATAAGCACAGCACTAACGGAAAACGAAACGGCTCGACCAGAAGATGCAGCTTAACTTAACGGCTAAGACCCACTAGCCTAGGATGATGAATTTAGTTTCCCGATGGATGATTACATCAACGCGACCCGTTGATAAAAGATTTAGGTTCCGATGGGCAGTTGGGTTTGGTGGTTGGTTAAATAAATAAATCAAAAAGTAAACGCAAGGTGTGTAATATATTCCGTATATATTACATAATAAAAAAAATGACCGAGTATATAATTCATATGGTGAATTATATAACAAAAGACTAACAATCAAATAAATAATCAAGGTATATAATACTTTACAAGTATTCTATAAGAAAACGTGATAAAAATAATTGAAACAAAATAATTTGACACATGTTCGGAAATCACTAATTAAATTAATAAAACGTACTTGCATAAAAGTAAACACACGTTTTAAAGTTACGAATTTAAATAAATGGCGTTCTTAAAGTTTTTACAAAACTTATCATGTTGTCTATTAGTCGAGAATTATAAAATAATATTTTATAATTTAGTATTTAGTTTTTCTTGACGGTTTTTAGTTAAAATAGTTATCTCGTTTGTAAAAGTATGGTTTTCGATTATTCATCGGTTTATCGTAAAATGACGATTTAATCATCTTAAAAACTATATAACTTTGTCATTTTATCGGGTTTCAAAAATAATATAAATTTTATTGAAAACTACTAAGTATAAGAATTTTTAAAAATTTCGGCATGACCTTGCCATTTATACAAAGAATCAGTCCGATATGATGCAAAATACTCCCTCGTTTTGACAATATATATCTAAACTAAATCAACAAACGATAAAGTAAGTAAAACCAAACACACCCTTAAGATTATTAAACACAAAAACAAACCAAACTAATAAGTCTTATACTTATTTAACCGATTAAACCACCAATTATTATTTATCCGGTTTTAATATTTGTTAAAAGCTTACGTCATTTTCATTAGTCAAAGTATAACTAAACAAACCCTCGTTGTTTCGTTGAACCAAACGCACCCTACACGTGCCAAACCCAAACCAAACACCCCCGTTTGGCTGCCATAATACCAAACGGACCCTAATTTGCTACAAACCAAACGGACCCCGCTGTGGTGAAACCCACAGCCAACAAACACCCCTTAGGGCGGTGGCTGCCACCCATCGCAGCCCCGTGTGGTGGCTGCCACCGTCAAAACAAACACCCCTAACTGCTATAAACCCAACCCGAACGCCCCTATAGCGGCGGCAGCCCGCCAAACGCGCCCCATAGTGGCGGCTGCCGCCCCCTTTCGGCTGCCAACAACAAACCCACGAACACCCCTAGTTGTTTTATAAACAAACCAAACGCCCCATGGCTGTTAGACCACAACAAACGCACCCATCTCGGGTTTAATAAAACGAACGCACCCTTTTCGGGTGGTGGTGATGACGGTATGGTGATGATGATGACGGTGAGGATGGTGGCGGAGTGACGGCGATGGTGGTGTTGGTTGCGGTGGGACAGCAGCCGGAGAGGAGGGGGAGGGAAAAAGCGCGAGTGGTGGCGAGTGGTGTAGATGGTCGGGTAGATCGGGTGATGAGGAAGCTTTTTGGATTCGGCCGGAAAAGTCCGCCGGAAAACTTTTCCGGCGGCGGCGGCGTGATGGTGGCCGGCGTGAACAGTAGCCGGTGGTGGGGGAGGGGAGAGAGGTTGAAGATGATGTTTGTGTGTGTGTTTATAAGAGATGTAAATGAAAAAAAATTATATAAACTTTTTATTTATATTAAAACTTTTAAAATGAATTATAAAGTGTATAATAGTTGAGGGTTAAAAGTGTAACTTTTTATTATACTTTTGATAAAATGCGGTTCGAGACTTGTTTGGGCGACTTAACTAATGATTCAACGCGCGAAACTTGCGCCATTGTTTTTCGAATCATTTTTCTGATAAAAATGAGTATTTACACGACTTTGTTTCATAATTGTTTCATAACATTTATTTAAAATGTTTGTTATTCATTTATATATTTTTCCGATAAACTTTATCCGTAAAATGAATTTTAACTTCAATAATTGCGTTTTTAACAAACGTTTTCGATTAACAATATAAATAAATTTATTAAATATTTTTATTTAATAAATTATGATAATTAAATATAAATTTAATTATTTTGGGTCGGCCCGCGTTGTGCTCAAAATTTTGCGAGGACATTTCAGTCACCTTCTGACCGTTTTCGGATCTCGGTCAAAACTAAAAAGTTGTTCGAAATATCGTTTTACATCAAATTGCTTTAGAGTCCGAGTTGTGAAAACGTGATTTAGTGGTTCGTTTTTAATACGTCAGCTTATAAATAACATAGATCTTTTTCGTTTTCAAGTCGAATAAGTTAAAAATAAATTTTATAAACGACAAACATGTAATAATAAATATGATTTATTATTTAAATATGTTTCGAACGGTTGTTACAAATAACACAACATATAGGCTTTTTGGTGTATTCCTAAAAATTTACCAGTCGAACATGTTACTCCATCTAAGTTCATAATAATCATCATTGAGGTCTCGAGTGATATACAAAGCCAAGTTTTAAAGTCCACTACATCACCGACACACTCATAATTTTTGTGGAATTTTTAGTAAATGTTTGGAAACGGAATAGGCTTAATTCTCACAATTTGATATTAAGGGTTATTTGTGTGCGAGGTTATGTTACTAGTAATTTTAACAAAAGATATGCTAGAAAAAATTTTAAATTTGGCATAAATTTAAGCATGTAGCATATTTTGTTAAAAATAAAGACAAGTAGGCGTTCTAATTATTCATCTCCCCACTTAGATTATACAACGTCCTCATTGTATAAATAAAATAATTAAAGAAAATGGGAAATAGAATTAAAACGAGGAAATCCCTTAATATTTTGCTCGGGATGATTCTCCAATTTGAGTACATGAGCAAGAATGTGTTGAACAGCCGTCTTGAGATTTCAAGACTCCAACACTTTGAGATTTCCAGATTTATAAATACTCCACCAACGTCGTCGTTTTCGTTCTAAAGGTCCTGTATTAATTCTCAGAAAACAAATGCAATTCTATCTCCGTGTATTGGTTGGTTAGACTCGAAATAAAAACCTAAAACTGTACAGGAAGTCGATACGCCATATCCATCCCCCATGATACGCCGTATTGATACCTATAGAAAATAATCCTAAGTACGGGTCAGAAGTCGAATACTCTGTATTCGTTTAAGGAATACGCTGTATCGACTGAACTGACAATAAAGTTTAAATAACTAAAAAATAAATATTGGATAACGTCCAGAGAGTCAATACTCCGTATCCATGGGGTTTGGATACGCCGTATAGACAATCTGGAAAGACAGACTCGATAAGAAAATTGAAAATATATTTCGGGTTGTCTCCCGACAAGCACTTTTGTTTACAGAAAACTCTTTAAGTTAGACATTCCCTAATTTAATCCCATCCTTATAAAACAATTTGGGGTCGAACGGGATGCCAGATGGCACATATAAATCTTTAATAACAAAAATTAATGGTATCCTTTTGTTAAAACATTAACTAATCATGATTTTAATTAAAACAAAATATTTTTAGCGAAAGATTTACCTGGTGTGTCACGATTTGTTTCAATGTTTTCATCAAACTCAATTGGAGTGGTGTCTTTTCTTATGCAAATAACACGATACATTGGCTTGATATCAATGTTCTTCGAACACAATTCAGTATTGATTTCAACATGGTACCGGTTTCGGTTTTAAATCATTGACGTGAACTAATTTATAAGAAGATGAATCCTTGTTATATATAAAAGTATAATCCTCGTTCTCGAAATCGGAAAATGATATGTGAAAATCCATGTCAGCGTTAATTACATTGTAAATACTTACAGTGGGTTCGGATGAAACTAATCTGTCTGTGAAAAGATCAAAATCATCACATCGTACATTACCGTATGTAGCAGTTTCCCAATCAAACGTCTAACCATTCCTTCGAGCTTTATCAGCCATAAGTTGGATGTACTTTTCCATGGTGATGTCGGGGTCTGATTCACACAAATTGTGATATATCAATTATAGTATATAATAAGAATTCCAAAAGGATTTAAGAAAATTACTTTTAACCAAAGTAAAATTCAAAACCTTCCGGGTCGTTTCCCAACGAAGCGTGAATTGAGAATCTTGTTAAGTTTGTGATCGCATGATTTGAATGATCGAAGATTAGATTTTGGATTCTATTTCTACTAATGAAAAAACAAATAAAGGCAAGCAAACAATTAAAGCAATTAAAGATTTAAACTAAAAATGTTAACATGGATTTAAAAACGCGACAATTAAGCAAATAAATCAAATTTTAACCCTAAAAACTCAAATTTCAAATTTCTTTAAATCCTAAATGACTTAAAATAATTTTCAGAAAAGAAATTATATTTTTTTGACTTTTATTTTATATTTTTATGAATTATAAAAAGATTTAATCTAAATTAAATATTAAAAATAGCAAACTAATTATTAAAATTCTAGAAAAATTAGGAAAATACTTTG
>BQNB010057381.1:0-33756 GCA_026074375.1 Tanacetum coccineum | reverse complement strand
AGAGATTTTCATTTCAAGATAGCCAAACAGATTGTATACAAGATATTACTTAGAAGATTATGTCTAGAAGATTAAAGACTTGTATTGATGCTGAACAAGGTGTCCAACCATCAAGAAACTTGAAGTCAAGCAAGTAGAATTCAAGTTAGGGGAGAATTGTTGGGACATACAAGACAAAAGGTCAAAGTACTGCTAAGTAGAAAGTCAAAGTACTGCCAGTTAAAGATCGAAGTACTGCCGTGGATAAAGGAATCTTAAAGGATTATCATTTAAACGGTTATGTTAGTAATTATCTTGTAACAGTTATTTTAATGATTAGTATTGATTAGTGTTTATGTCATACAAGGACTGTACACCTACTAGAGTTATCCTTATGTTTATAAAAAGATCTCTAGGAATGTATTAGAAGATATATGAACACGAACAACAAAGCAACAATAGCAAAAAAGGCATTAGTTAGTGATATTAGAGATTAGTATTGTATTAGGGATCTGCAATTTAGGCAGATTCAAAAGAGTTATAATACAGAATGTTTGATTAAGCATTGTGTGTTCTTCTTAGTACTGCCAACTAGATTCCGCATAGTTGACAGTATATCAGTGTTTCATTAAGGAATATCGATCCTACAATTGTAAGTATAGTTAGATGGGGTGATCTTAGTAAGTAGTGTTATATTGGTGTGATCAAGATAGTGTTTAGTTGAAGTGAAGTTGTGAAGAGAAGTATAGAAAGGTTGTGAATGAGTTGTGAAGTGAAGTAAAGTTATGAAGTAAAATAAAGTTGTGAAGTGAAGAAAAAGTTATGTGGTGAAGTAGAAGTAGTGTGGTTAGTTGTGATAGATTGGTTATATCTAGGATTAGAACTCGACATTTTGCTTAGTGTCGGAAATTGGTGTAAGCTTAGTTGTGTACGGTTTTCTCCGCCTAAAGGGAGCTTGTTGACATAGTGAAGAAAACTCTCGAGTTTGGTGCTCGGGGAGTGGAGTAGGGCGAAGAGGTTCTTGGTTATCGAACCACTATAAATCCTTGTATTATGGTTTGATCTTTCCATCTCTTATCTCTTATCTTGCATACTTATTTCATATCTTGTCATTACTTATTTGATTAGTTAAATTGTTCATATTGTGCACATTATGAATTCACATAAAGTTGAATCTAAGTTTTATAATCAAATTAAACATCAAAATTAAAAAGCGGTAAACTATTCAACCCCCCTTCTAGTTTTCTATAATAGATGTAAGATCTTTAGCAAAATATCTAGAGACAAGAATGGACAAGAAATAAATCGGGTAAGTAGAGAAGCATGGGTGTGGCGTGTAAAATGAAAGAAGCAAAGAAAAAGATGGCTTGAGTTGGTATTTGTAAGAAATGAGTACTAGAGTTGGTGTTTAATAGGTGTAGTATAGATTTAAGTGATATTTTGTGTATATTACTTTAGGGGGCTGATTTTGCTTATTATTTGGGGAGGGAAAACATTTATTTTAAAAGTGTATAAGTGTTTAAGGGGTTAGTTTAAAGGTGGTGAGGGTATTGGGCAAGTTGTGCATGCATGTACGAACTAAAATGCAAGTTTAAACGACTTACGTAAAGAGTGGTAAAACCAAAAGTATATAACTTGTAAAATATTCTTATGAGATTAATAATGTGCATAAATAATGTAGACTAACATAGTCTAGAGTCGGTGTGCGTCCATGGACGTTTTTCGTTCTACGCGGGATAACTTCTTGGTTTAGGTTAAATCAAGTATGTAAACGTTCAAAATAAAATATTTTGAGTTCATAGGAATTTATTAACCTAGAAAAATGCGGTTTACGTTTATGTCTATTCCATCGTTATGGATGTGTATATGTGATTTTGTCGCCCTTGTTGGTGTAACGCTTTTGGAAATGGACTACAGGATGATTCACCTTTAAATCTGCATGTCATCCATGTTGCCTTTGAGACTGTTTAGACCCTAATTCTAGTTGGTGGAGACTTGTGTACTTTCCAAGCTTATGATAGGATACATGCTATGACTGTGCAATTGAGTGATCACCCAGAAATGAAACACTTAGATTAGTAATAAGAGCTGAGTGTTTTCAATCCCCTTTTCGTGAGGTGTTCGGCTCTGGTATTTTCTAGCATAAGTAACTTATAAATTCATTTCTCCGAGTTAAATTGGGGAAATCTTTTTATAAATTATTCTAAACGGTTCTACTTGAGGGCAAGTAGAAGTCAAGTGAGGGGATATTTAATAACATCAAATAGTTAATATATTTTAATATCAAATTCCCTATGAAAATGCTTATAAATATGTTGTAAATGTCTAAAAACATTACTTAATTGCTTATATTTAGTTTTCAGGGATCAAGTGAGCATTTTAGCAAAAGACAAGGGATTTGGACATAACTGCACTAAAGTAAAGAGTTCAAGGCAGTTTAGAGCGTAACACCCTGAGGGATTACGTAGTAACATATTCTAATGAAGAAATGAGTCATCACACCTTTTACGGCGTAAAGCATCTCCTACTTTACGTTGTAACATTCAAAATTCATAAAAGATGATTTATTCGAGTAAGCGTTATGGCGTAACATAAACGACAAGGTTACGCCGTAACATCATTTTAGCCTAGAAGAATGGAAGCCTACGTAGCAAGGTTATGGTGTAGCGTCTCAAAAAGGTTACTCTATAACAATTTTGATTTATATAAATAGAGCCCTCATCCGGCTCATCCGGCTCATTCAGCATCACTCACTTCTACAACTCACAACACAGTTCCAAAGGGGTGAACCAAACCTCCAAGGTCTGAAGCATTTCATCAGAAGTCCAAAGGAGAAGTCACTTTAGACATTTCTTGTATTTAATCATTCATAACATTCACTGTAATAACAATGATGATTCAATCCATGTCTATGTTTATTAATTCTTGCATTTCTGTTACCATGAACTACTAAGCACTCTAAGTGCTGGCCTAACCATATATTTAATGTTGTTATGATTAATGTTTCCTGTTCAATTATGGTTCTGTTAGATATCCTTATAGCCTTTCATTGATCCCTGTGTTTTAGTAGTATAGAGGGTGGCTTAGATCTTGTTAATCCTAATTTTAGACTTACCATGTTGAACCCGGGATTAGCCGGGTACTAGGGTAGCTTGACACCTATCCCTAGTGTAGGAATTAATCAAATTACCGCCTTTGCCATATTAAATACTTAAAAAGCACATGAACTTTTTCAAAGGGGGTTAATAATCGGTTTAGATTATAGATTGGTCTTAAGGGTAGTTGGGAATTAACCACTATAAACTTAGATGCCCTGCTCATGTGATCGTAGAGGAATGTGGGATCGCAGAGTAAGTATAGGACAAACCTCAAATGCCAATTCGGGTTTGTCGATATTAAAACCACTAATGAAACTTATAATTGAACATTGCATAGGAAAATGTAATCATAGCATTAGTAATAAAATGGTTAGGCTAGCACGCTTTTCTCCCTGAATACTTCTATCAATTTACTTTATTTCATTTACTTTTTTGTAGTTATTAAAATCAACTTAAAAACCATTTCCAAATGTGACATAATCAAATTAAAACTATTAAACCTTAGCTCTTGGGACGACCTCGAATTTACCAAACTACTGCACTATATACGGCCGGGTTCTCTGTTCGTTAGTGCATGTATCGGTAGACGAGTTTTATAAATTTAAAACTTGGTAATTTAAAACAATTTTATGCATCAGTCATCACCCTTTAAATTCCGAACATAACACGTGTTTGAACGAAAAGCTACTTCTAAATCTCCATCACAAAATTGCCCGACCAAAAATAAGTTATTTCTGAGGCCTTCAACATAATATACGTGACAGATTGTTAGATTGCCTAGAACATAATCTTCATATCCAGTGATTCCAGCGAAATAATCATTCCTGAAGCAGACTGTTCCTATGAATTTCTGATTGAAATTTCTTAGCAGTTGAAGATTGCCAGTCATATGCTTCGAGCATCCGCTATCAACAATCCAAAGGACTATTTGAAGCACCTGCATCACATGAAACAAATGAAGATGAAAGAGTGGACAGTTTGGCTACCCATTTTTGAGTGGTAACCGGTGTGTTAGATGTAGAACGAACACGGATACAATTGTTTGTTTCACTCGGAAGTGATTGAGCAGTTTTACTTTTGGGTGACCAATTAAAACTTTGTTGGTATTCAAACCATCTCTGCCACTTTTGACTTGTAGCTATATTTTTCATGTAATTTCTATGTGTTTTACTTTGACTAGAATCATGGGATAGTGATGATGCACTAAAGACCTTATTTGTTGCTTTTGGGATGTTAGCAACACCTAATCTAGATTTCGCAACTACAAAAGTAGTTCCTAAATTCTTTGATTTTGCTGCTACGGGGATAGTGAATAAGGCTCTCTTAACACAAGAATTCCTAGACAAAGCATAACGAGCAACACACACTTTTCATGAGAAAGTAAAAAACACATCTTTACCACAAGAAACACAAACAATATTTGAACCGTCATTTACAGCAGTTACATTCTTGGTATTTAATACACTTTTGTTTGCATGACATAAAGTCAATTTCATTGTTTTACACTTATTAGAATCTATACTAACACTACATGACATCTTCTGAACATGTGCAGTTAAACTCTTAGCATTAGTGTTCTTCAAGACACTATTCTTCGATTTAGTGTCCTTAGACTTTTGTCTTCTAACACTATTAGAACTTTCTACACTTGTGGAATTAGAAACATTTATGTTAGTTTTAGAATCCAGTGTCCATGTCTCTGTTTTTGTGATTCTGTACATTCCTCTTGCAAGTACATTCTTATTTTGTGTTTAACCTTGCTCATTTGTTGGTGTAGGATGTGAAGTGACTGGTTTTGACCTATCTGCATTGACCTTGGACTTTGACACTTTCTTAGCCTTAATTGCTATGTTTTTAGGCAATGGTGTTACACAAAGAAGTGTTCCTGAGGCCTCGGATTTGTCAAACTTAGTGTTCACATTATTTCCTTTGTCAATTGTCCTAAGCTTATCCTTAAGCTTAGAAATTATCATCAAAAAATCTTGATTTTGAGCACACACATCAGCATAAGCATATGTCTTTTAATTGACATGTTCAATTAATTCATCAACTTCTTTTTGATGTTGAGTCCGTATTGCCTTTATGGAATTAAAAAGATTTTGAAATTCAAGTTTAATATTTTATCATTCTTGAACAATAGATTCAACTTGAGTTTTAAGCAACACGTTCTCATCATTCAATGTTGACAATTTGATTTCCAAGAGACGTCACAAGACATTTTCTCTTTCTAATGTTGTAATTTGAGTTCAAAATCAATACTTTGAGCGTGTGATCGCTTAAAATCATTTTCAAGAATTTTGATTCGATTGAGCAATTTGGCTTGGATATCCTTGGATTCACTTGAACTTTTCACAAGTTCATCTTTTAACAACTCATTTTTTTTGTTTTTCAACAGAAAGCAACACACGATCGCGGATTTCACTTGTCAAAGATACTTCCAAAAGTCGATCGGTCTCATTTTGAAGAATATTTTCTTTTGAAGATTTTTCGTCAACTTTTTGCTCCATTGATTCAAAAATATTTAACATTTCTGTACTTCTATAATGAGTTCTTCTTTAAGTTCTTTCAAATTCTTTGACAAAGAAGCAGACATCAAAATTACATTAGTTTTATAAAACTCTCTTAAAGAATTTTGACTATCAGGCATCCATCTTCGTTGTCGGTCTTCTAAAAGAGTACTATCAATCGTTGTTCATAAACTATTAATTGCCACACCCAGTGTGTCAAACATTTTTAACAATTTACTCTCTTTTGGCATTTTTTGAATTGGTAAATCCGATGTGACTGCTTTTGACTCAGGATCATTAGTAGAAGTAGAAGGAATTGAAAAATATGTTTGTTTCATAGAAAAGTCTTGTTGAGGTACAAATGTTTCATAAAGCGCATTTAACTTTCCATAATTAATTTGAACCATTTTGTTTCTCATTTTCAATCAAATTTCTTTCGCAGCCTTTAAAGTTTCCTTTGAATCTGGTGAATCAATTTTCAAATTAACACTATGAAGCTTTTCACCATCATACATTTTAGGTTGTGCTGCAGCTTCTGGAGTTCGGAGAATTCTTGTTACCCACCCAATTTTAAGAAAAGATTAAACTTTATTTGGGTCTTTCCAAGCATGTGAATTATTTGAATTGATTGACCCATTTTATAAACGAATTCTCTCATGATAAAACTCAGTTTTTCTTTGAGATCACAAATATCTTCAAGATATCAATTTTCTCGTTCTTTAAAAGCCTTTTTAGCTAACTGAGTTTCATGTTGAATTATTATCTTTTCATTTTTGATTTGATAAAATATCACCTTTGAATGTATCTTTTCTTTCAAAAGTATCTCATGGAGTTCTATCCATTCCTGAATTCCATTCCAACTCTTTTCCACATGTTTCTTTATATTGTGAACATGAAGTGTTTTTTACTCAAACAATTTGACCTGATCCTTACACGTCTCAAGCTCCTTTTGTAGCAACATCTTTTGCTTTTTAAGCTCATTGTTTAATCGTTTTTTATTTTCAGCTTCTCTTTGAACATCATATGCTAGCAATTGAATTTTATGATATTCATCATGATTATTTGAATCATGGTTAGACGTGCCACCATTATTTTCCACATATGGATCATCAAATATGATATTAGAATCAATTTGATCATCATTAGATCATGAACCTTGGATGAAGCATTTACCTCACTGACAGCCTTTGCATCATATGATGGCAAAGTCTCAGCATTACCATCAGTTGGTGGAATTCTAGCCATCAACATGATTGCAGCAGTTAACTCTTCCATAGTTTCTTCACCATATGAAGTTTCAAGCATGAAGTCATTTTCTTTGTTGTTGAGGTTGCTTCCAACTTCATCTTTCATAGCTAACAACATTTGTTCTCTGAAATACTTTGCATCATGAACTCTTGGTTTCTAACAATCACGAGCATAGTGGCCTTTTTCATTGTAATTATAACACTGAACATTTGCCTTTCCCGGAGTTGACTCAGTTCGTGGAACACGCTGAATAATCTGATTGCTGTCATCATTTCTATTTCCTGCATTAAACGCTCGATTCCTGCTTTGTCTCCTGCATTCTTATTACTATTGCCACCATAACCTGCATTCTTGGTTTGTATGCCAACTCGACCATCCTAAATCACGGCTTGATTCCTTGTGTTTGATGAAGTACGAAGACGAGTATTGGTAGGTGTGGAGAACTTTTGAGTGATTGCTCGAGCTAATAACATCATGACAGTTATAAGCTTGTCCTCTTGAGAATCCCCTTGTAACTCCCCTTGATATTCATCTTCATAGTCAACAACTGATGAAGGATGTGTGACATAATACGGTTGTGGTGAATAAGAAGGATGTGCATGAGATTGTGATGAAGAAGCGTTTGAATGAACAATAAGGGATAATGGATCATGATTTTTGGCAGCTTTCTTTGCTTTGGATGCTAGAACATGTGGTTCGAATTGTACGAAAGAATCATACAACATATCATAAGAAACTATCTCCCCATTTTGATTGTGACAAAACATGGTGACATATTTGCTCCATTCGAGTTATAAACAATTAAGAAACTTGGTGTTGATTGACACTGAAATAGGACGAACATTATTACGATCCATAATATTCACAAGCATTGTCAATCTTTCATACACAAATTCTAAAGATTCTCCTTTTGCTGCAAATTTGTTAAACTCATCCATAAGACGTGAGTGTCTTACATGGCTAGTAACATCAGGACCAAACATCAGCCTTTTAATTCATTCCCATAATTTCTTAGCGTTTTTACATGCATCCACTGAATTGTATATATCATTTGGTATTGCTTGAAGAAGATAATTCATGACTTTCACATCAGCAATGTATTGCTTCTTGTTATCCACAGTCATTTTGGACAACGATTCAAGTATTTGTTTCACAGTACTGTTTATGTTCACAGCACCGTTTGGATCCGGAATCATTGGCCTCACATAAGGTTCATTTTGATTGAATTCCACATTCGTTCCCCTTCTTCAAGTTTATTATCTAAAAACCTTCTAAATATGCTTTCCCATGGAATATAATTCACTCTTTCAAGCATTAGAGGTCTTTCATTAGCTCTCGAATCTGCAAAAGTTTGTTGATTGGAATTCTTTGAAGTAGACATGTTGTATCAAATGATTACAATACAAACTTGGATTGTTTTGGAGATAAAGTCTTGTAATCGTGAAGTGAAGGAGCAATAATAAACTTTTCTTGTATTACAATGAAGTATCTTTGAAGAAACGAAACCTTGATTTGTTACAAAAGTCTAAGTAACACTTAAGCCTTGTTACAAAAGCTCAATTATCCAAAATTAGAAGATATGAAACCTCTTAATCTATGTTACGAAACCGAAAGTATGAGATACGAAACCTATGAAACAGTGTTACGAAACCCACCAACTGTGTTACAAAACCTCTGAAATAGTTTACGAAACCCTAAACTGTATTACGAAACCTTTTCCAATGAGATACAAAACCTTCCAACTATGAATTCAATGTTACAAAACCTCTGTTACGAAACCAAATCTTACGAAACCTCAATTGTAATACGAAACCTTCTTTATGAAACCCTTAGTTAAGAAACTGTGTTACGAAACCTGCCTTACAAAACCTGTGATACGTAAGCTTGAAGTACGAAACCAAAACCAAGTATTTGATATGAAACCTCTTGTTTACTAAACCACAGTTCTACAAAAGCTTCCACTATTTACGAAACCTCCCTTCGTAAATTCCAAATAACCTCTCCTTTCGTAAAATCCAAGAAATGTCTTACTGACGTAAAAACTTAGCTACAAAACCTAGTAAAAGTCTATCAATATGATTTTAAGCATTTTAGAGTGATAATATCAATGTTATCTTCTCCAAATTGATAAAATTCTTTGTTACTAAATCTAGTTTACTGTTTACGAAAGCTTAACTACGTTACGAAAGCTTAACTACGTTACGAAAGCTAAGAAATCACTTGCGTATGACAGTTACGAAACCAAAACTACAATACGAAAGCTCAAAACTGAAATACGAAAGCACTTTTCCTGCCTAAAAACAGTTCCCGAAACCTATTTCTTGCTTATGAAAGTTATCAAACCTATATTTTTTGATCAAATTCAATCTAAAACATGTATTTTTTATAATCTAGGTATTAAACCTACAATTTGTTGAGTACGAAAGCTATTATTATGCGTTTTAAGATCAAAAAACTCATCAAATCATATATCTAACTCATACGAAACCTACTATTCATCATACGAAAGCTTGTAGATCGAAATTTCACATGGTTAAGCTTGATTTGATTCATGAAACACACGATAGATCTTTCCCGGTGATAGATACCACTTGTTATATGTCATGTTTGCATAGTAGTGATCATACGAAAGCTAATAAGAATAGAGGAGAGAAGCTAGAGAGTATTTTCATCATTTTCTGAATTTTCATTTCAAAAAGGAAAATAAAAATAGGAGGGAGAAGTGAATTACAACAAATGTAAAGTCTTGTATAAATACCCCTCCTAGATGGGTATTTATACTTATTGCTTATCCTATTTTATTTTCCTAACTTTAGTCAAACCTTGGTCAACATTACTTAACTTTGACCAAGATAGACTTTATTACATTATAATTACTAATAAAACTATAAAACTAATCAAAACTATACAAAGACCAATTCATTAATAATAAACACTTTTCTTAAACCTAACATTACTGTTCGGTAGTCCCGGTACGGCGTATCGGCTGGGTCTAATACGGCGTATCAGGGTCGTATCAGTTTCAACAGTAGTCGAGATCGACTTGACATGATCTCTTTGGTTCATTTCAGTTGAGCTAGGTAAATTTCTAGATCCCCTTTCTTGCGGTACCTTGCTCATTTGCCCGATTTGAATTTCCCAAGCCTTGATCGACGCTCCTTGATTTCTGATAGCAACATCTGTGGAAGCTCGAATTTTCTTGATCAAGTTGGAGTTTTCATCATGTATTTTTGCATATTTAGGCATAAACTTGCTCAACGATTCTTCCATTGTTTGTCTTTGCTCTTGATACGAAGGGTTTCCATTATTCCTTTGGTAGAATCCTAGAGCTGCTGCTCTATATTGTCCTCCTTGTGGGAATGACACACCAAATTGAGTGTAATATGCTTCTTCAAGTGTTTTTCTGTCTTCCTTAAGTGGACAATCCTTGGTGTAATGAGGTCCCTTGCATAATTCAAAACCTACTTGAGCAGCATACACTTTTTCATTTACTTTCTTGATTTCCCTTCCAAGGTTATTAAGTTGAGCTTGAATAGCAGCTAATCCATCAAAAGTTTTAGCATTTCTACACCTAGTAGATGTTCCATTGTGCCATTTTTGGGAACGATCAGCCATCTCTTGGATGGCTTTCTTTGCATCAACAACTTTCATAGATGGTATGGCACCTTTGGAATCAAGAATCTGTCTAGTAGGTACATATAATCCCTTATAAAATGAGATCACTTCATGCATATTAGTTAAGTAGTGTTGAGGACATCTCAACAAAAACTTCTTGAATCGTTCCCACGCTTGGTAAAGAGTTTCATCAGGATCTTGTTGGAAGTTATTGATTTCCTCCATCTTTTTAGCAGTTCGGGTAGGTGGGCAGTACTTGCTCAAAAATTTCTCCTTAAGAGTTTCCCAAGTTTTGATTGAACTAGCTGGTTCATTTCTCAGCCAACGACTCGCGGCTCCAGCAAGCAACATAGAGAAAACTCGAAGCCTTACCTGATCTTGAGTTATGTTGGGGATATGAAATAGATTAACAATCTCAAGAACTTTGGCATCTTCATTATCTGATCCACTAAAAGTGTTATCACATAGCTCTTTGAGAAATTGACCCTTCAGCTTGAACTGGGCCTTTTCATCGATCTTAGGCCTTGCAATTCCTGACCCATAGCCGTCTCGGGTCCTGGTCATGTACTCCTCCATAGTTGGTTTTGTCATTGTCTAAGTAACTTATCCCTCGGACTGATCTTCGTACTCAAAAAATAAATTGAATTACAACGAGTTCGAATAATCAAGACTTGGTGTCTTGAAAAGCTTGAGATTTAAATGAAAAACTCGTTCAGGTTTGTTAAAAGGTTAGATGAGATCTTTGTTCGAACTCCTTGTCATGCACTACCTGAAACAGAGGATAAACAATCAGTAGGATATGCTCGAGAAAAGAAAATACAAAAAACTAAGCACATAAACGGAATACGAGAAATTAAAGTCTGATGTTGTATCAGACAGTCGATACACCGTATTCAATTGACTGAATACGCCGTATTAACTTTTTGAATGGGATACGCTATATTGGTTTATAAAAGTCAATACGCCGTATTCAACTGGTGAATATGACGTATCGATTATTTAACCAGAACAGTGTACAGAAAACAAAAACAAAACAGAAAAGTAAAACAAACACACAAACAAAATTATAAAAACTTTTTAGGTGAAATGGATGACCTGACACTAAGACTCAAAAAGTAAAAAAAATTACACTAATTAAATTACACTAAATATAGATTAACTAAAAGTTAGAACTAAAATACCAATAAAAAATAAACAACTTCACTCCCTGGCAACAACGTCAAAAACTTGATGTGTCGTTGTGCATAGGTATTATTTATTATCAAGTTTTACATTTATATTTTGCTGACTTTACCTAAAAACAACACTAACGGGCAATGTACCCGATCAGTTGTAGCTTCGTTGGTAAGTAGGGTGTCGATCACTAAGAGCGATAGTGTTAATTCCTAAGTCTATTGGTATTTTAGTTGTCTAAGTTAGTTTTAATCTATCTAATCTATGTTAAACCTATGCTACACCTAATTCTAACGGGTAGAGGGGGTTTTCAGTCTGAGAGACTGACACGGGTTTTGGTGGTAACTTAAATCTATTTAAAACACGATATCACACGCAAGCTAATCAGAAGATAGAAGAGCGGTCAAGCCAATTTTAAGGAAACTGTATTAACCATGACTAATCTAATTGAAACGCAGGTTTGTTTATTAGTGCAATGATTGACTTATCTCGAGGGGCATATCATTCCTAGATTTAGACGGTACTTCTTCCTAAAACCTAGAAATGCTAATTCTGTCACAATTAAACGCATCCACATAAAGTAATCATTTGTTGATTATAATCTATATTTGGAGATTAATAATGGCAATCTTATTCAACCCTAGCTCAACGAGACTTTACTAACTCACTGCTTAACGGATCTTTATATACTAGTAGTCCACTGTCTAATTCCTTACCAAGGTAATCAGAATGTTATTTGTTGATCCCAGGTCACCTGCTAGTCTAACTTGTTCACTAAACCAATGGCAAGGATAGGTCATTATTTATGATCCTATGATTCTAGCTATATAAATTGCAGATATGGAGAGCTATCCCGGTATCTAGCTAGCTCGATATTTTGCATTCTTAGATCTAGTTGAATGATAGGTCGCATAATTAAGCACGTAAACGAGTATAAATTGATAAACATAATCAACAATCAACGATAAATTAAGCAATCAAGATAAACACACCAAACATTAAATCTTCATAAATATGGCTGTTAGCCTTATTTTTATATAAGTCAAACAAGAATGTCATTGGTCGTCTTTGTATTAATTAGTCTTGTATTGTAATAGGCTAGTCGGGATAAACGAGCTTAGACTTTAAGCTAATATTGTCTATGTTTGGGGCTCAAAGCCCAACATAAGCCAAGCCCGGCCCAAGGAATTGTCCATACGCCTCAAGTAGGGTATGTGAACTATAAATAGAACCCTCTCCACACATGGAGAGGGTGTTGGTTACCATATGTTGTGTGTGTAATCTTCCACCACTCTTATTTCTCTCTAATCTAATCTTCTATTTTTCCTTTCTCTTTCTTCTAGCTTATTCCATTTGGCTTATTTTTGTGTTGCTTATTGTTATGAAGTGGTTCATATTTGGGATAACAATTGGTGCCAGAGCCTCGGGTAGTGTAACACCCCCAAATTAGGTCACAACGGAATATGGGTTGAGAGTGTTACTTCATAGATCAATAGCACAAGATATATACATAAGAACAACCATTTAAAAGTCGTTACTGATACATTGGATTTAACAAATTGTTTGTTACAAAAGCCCAAAGCTTCACTTGTTCGATGTTTAAATACAAAGATTCTAGTCCATAACAAATGTTTCCCCAAAATATAATGCAACCAAATCTTTTATGCATATGACTTCTAAAATAACGACCACCAATGTATCCCTTGTCTTGTACCTCATTGATCTCCTGAGAAAACATTGCTTAAAACGTCAACAATAATGTTGGTGAATTCATAGGTTTGTAAAATGTATAATGTAGGACCGTAAGATTTCCCCATGATAATGCAACAGATGCAAACATTATAAAATGTAATTACATTTCCCTAAGCTTATGACACAGAAGCTCAACATGTATGAATTGCAATACAAATTTCAACATTGCCCGTGATGATGTTCTAACCCGCAACATCCCAAATCCGACATGGTATACGTTCGTTGTCCGGCATACCGGCACAGTGAGCATGACTCACCCAAACGGGGATGTCAATCCCAAATAGATCTATTTATAACATTCACGCTCACAACAAGTAATTGACAGTTCATGATAATGGGCTCAGAGGGTTATCGCTACTTAGGCAAACACGTAATCGTAATGTAAAATGTCCACTTGCGTCTAATTGTAAAACATGCATATGTTTCTCACCCCAAAACTTATAAATCATTATAAATGTAAAACGTGGGGCTATGAACTCACCTTGAGTGAGTGAATCAATAATGCAAATCACAAACAGAAAATGCGTCACGAATACGCCCGAATGCAACCTAATTAATTATAGGTCGTATGAGTACTAATTACTTTGAATAACTAATGTTGTAGATAATTCTATATAGCTACATCACCATCTAATTGTATTAGTGAAATAATATTTATAAAGTTAAAATGTTTATAAATATTTCCTTAGTAAAAATGTCGTAACTTTCTCGTTTTAAGTCCGTTTTGTACGTTTCTTATGTCCACGCTTTCGTATTAAGAAGAGTTATCAAGATATTACATTTTCATATTTTCAACCCTCTGGTGACCAGTACTTTTTACTGTTCATGCACTTTTATTAATTTATTTTTATAAATTTAATTAGCGTAAACGTCGTAAAAGTCATATCTTATTCGTTTTAACTCCGATTTTAGTAATTCTTTCGAGCATATCTTCGTAATTAAAAGTTTTATCTAACTAATGTTTTTTCCAAAATGTATTTGAGATGAATAGTGATTTTTACTGTTCATAGTTTATAAAATTATTTTTATAAACTTTAATTATCGTAAACATGAAAAATCCATAACTCCTTCGTTATTGATCAAAAAATTATGATTCTTAAGGTTTTGGAATCCTAAAAATGAACACCTTCTGTGAAAAATAATAAGTTATTTTTATAAGATTTGAAAGTTGTAGAGTTTTTATAAAACTATTTTTATAAAAACATATTTTATTGAAAACTCGTAAATTACGTAACTTCTTCGTTATAAATTAGATTTTTGAGTTCCTTACATATTTGGAATCCTCATGAGATGTAGTATTTTATAAAAATATAAAATAAACACTTTATATTTCGAATTAAAACAGAAAGTTTTGATGTTTTTGTTAAAAATGTGTTTAAAACTTGTTTTTATAACTTTTTGGCATGTGTGAATTACTACAAGTCCTCTAATGTGATCAATACACAACCTTGTGTATATTTATAGTCCTCTAATGTATAAGTCCAACAATATGTTCAAGAATCACAAAATCAACAAGTCTACATACTTATTTGTTCATAATCTTTAATAAGTATACTTTTTAGGTAACTAGTTTATATATACTCTTTATACATAAACCAACACTTGTACGATACTTATACTTCTATTCCGACATGATATTAACATCCATATAACATATGTAAAAGTATATCAAACCATAATTAAGTGTAAAAATCCATTTTACAAGTTAATAATATTCCTAGATGGTGATTCTCTATATAAACATAATATACATATGAAATCACAAATGTAAAGAGTTTAAGGGTTTTAGATAACCTTATTATGAAGTAGGATGATGAACAACAAGATCTAAACCCCAGTTTAGATATTAAACCCAAGCTTCCAATACTGAGAAAACCCTAAATCCAATGAAACCCTAATCCAAAACCTTTCTTGATTAACCCTTGTAAATGCTTAACTAAACCTTCATACCTTCTTGGTATATCTTAGATATGTTGTTAGAACACTTGAATGTGTGGTAAATAAATTTTGTTTGGATTGTGTATGGTGGTGGAGTTTGGCCGTGGCCTAGGGAGAGAGTCAAAGAAAGTTTGTGTTGATTTTTCTTATGCAAATGAAGTGTGTGAGTTTTCTACAAGTCTTGCATCCTTTATATACACCAAGACTAGTCCAAATAACTATTAGAAGTGGTCAAGACTTAGGTTGAACAAGATGAGGGAATTAAGGGTGAACAATGGTCAAAAACACTAGTCATGCACGTAGGTTTAATGAGGCTTATGTTGTACAAGTTCAAGTTGGTGATTTGTGTGCTCTTGGTGGCCTTGGGATCACTTTTGCATCGAAAATAAGGGAGGGGAGGGGTACTAGATGATTTTTGATATCTAGTGTTGATATTTTTATAATACTTGAAGTTATAAGGCATATCTATTAAGTGTAGATGTGTAACCTTGTAAAGTGTATGTTCTAGTTAGTTTATTCTATGTACAATTTGACCAACAATGCTAACATGGATGAAGTTTTATAAAACTTTGAGTATTAGGTATAATAATGGGTATTTGTTGAAGCGTAGATAAGTTTTGGTGGTTCCGTGAATGCCTAAACGTAGTTTATCGCGAAACGTAAACACTTTACGTAACCAATAAAAATAAAATGTGCAAAGTTAATAATTATCCTCTAAATAATTATCTAACACTTGCTTGACGTAAACATTTAATTGTTTGATGCCCGTTTACGTTGAATGATAATTTTTAGCTTACGCGATTTAACTTAACGATTAAAATTAAAAGCAAACGCGTACGAGACTAAAAATAAATAGTGAGATATATAACATCGTACAATGACCTAAAATACGGATTGTTACATTCTTCCCCCGTTAAATGAGCCTTGTCCTCAAGGCTTAAGACACGGCATTTGACGAACGATGCGGTCTTTGTGAAGAGGTGTGGATACTTCTTTTGAAATTGGTCTTCACGTTCCCATGTAAACTCAGGACCTCTCCTAGAGTTCCATCGAACCTTGACAATTGGGATACGGCTTTGTTTCAATCGTTTAACTTCATGATCCATGATTTCTACTGGTTCTTCGACAAAATGGACCTTGTCATCAATATGGAGTCCATCCAACGGAACGTATAATGGTTCGTCAGCATAGCACTTCTTCAAGTTAGATACATGAAATGTATGCGGAAGTTCAAGCTTGTAAGCAACGGCTCCAAGCTTTTCCAACACTTTGAAAGGTCCAACATATTTGGGGTTTAGCTTCCCCCGTTTGCTAAAACGTGCTAGTCCTTTCCAAGGCGAAACCTTGAGCATAACTCTATCTCCAACTTGAAATTCCGTCGACTTACGCTTTAAATCGGCGTAGCTCTTTTGTCGATCACGAGCGGCTTAAATTCTTTGCTTGATCTGAATGATTTTCTCGGTTGTCTCTTGAATTATCTCTGGACTGGTGAGTTGAACTTCTCCAACCTCAACCCAACACATAGGTGAACGACACTTTCGACCGTAAAGTGCTTCAAATGGTGCGGCCTTGATGCTAGCGTGATAACTGTTGTTATATGAAAACTCAACTAATGGTAAATGGTTAACCTAACCCTTTCCAAAGTCAATCATACAAGCACGCAGCATATCATCTAGAGTTTGAATAGTCCTCTCGCTTTATCCATCAGTTTGTGAGTGGTATGCAGTATTCATATCCAAATTTGTACCCAATGCCTTCTGAGTAACCTCCAGAAATTTGATGCGAACCTAGGCTCGCGATCACAAATGATTGAGACAGGTATTCCATGCCTCGTGACTACCTCTTTCAGGTACATTCTTGCCAACTTTTCCATGGGATCAGTTTCCCTCATTGGTATGAAGATTGCAGATTTAGTAAGTCGGTCAACAATTACCCAAATGGTGTCATAACCTTGTGACGACTTAAGAAGCTACATGATAAAATACATAGTGATATTATCCCACTTCCATTGAGGTATCTTGGGTTTCACCAACAAACCCGATGGCCTTTAGTGTTCAGCCTTGACTTTAGCACATGTCAAACATTTGCTAACATAGGTGGCGATGTTGGCCTTCATATTGGGCCACCAATATAGCTTCTTCATGTCCTGATACATCTTGTCAGAACCCGGATGGATAGAGTATTTTGACTTGTGGGACTCGTGCATGATCACAGTCCTTAGGTCGCCATAACATGGTAACCAACTCCTGCCATTTAAGCATAGAGTTCCATCGGCACGGGGTTCTAACTTCTTATTTGGTATATCCTTCCTGGTCATACCTCCTACGTCTTCATTCTTGATGTTCTCTGGTTTCTGTGCCTCTATTTGAGCTTCCAGAATTTGTTTGGGAAGATTCAAACCAATAGTCATGACTAAGGCTCAAACCCGTAATGGCTTATTCCGTTCTTTATGGCTTAAGGCATCGGCCACTACGTTTGCTTTCCCCGGGTGGTAACATATTTCACAATCATAATCGTTGAGCAACTCTAACTAACGACGTTGTCTCATGTTCAACTCCTTTTGATCAAGACTGTGTTGTAAACTCTTTTGATCTGTGAACACCGTACACTTGTTTCCATACAGATAGTGTCTCCAGATTTTTAAAGCAAACATTACTACTCTAAGTTACAAATCATGAGTCGTATAGTTCTTCTCATGAATCTTCAATTTTAGTGATGCATAAGTAATCACCTTCTCCCTAAACTAAGTGATTGTCGTGTCCTCACGCAATGTTATATGCTCTAAAACCAAATACTCCAAAACCTCCCCAAACTAATCCTTTAAAAAGTAGCAAAGTCTTTTGTGGGGGGAATTAAGAAATCACAAGTTTTAAAACACCCCGTTTTCCCATTTTTTAATATTTTTCCATTTTTATGATTTTCATAATTTCTAACTTTCAACTTATTCATGTGTGACATAATGTATTGCTTTCATTATACTTGATAACTTTTAGGATCATGGAACAAAAAGCACAAAAAGTATCCAAATGGATAAATTTATCGTCCCCGACTTTCACTTCTCCAAGTCAAGCTTAAAAACAAGATCATTATAAAATACAAGTTATGATGCTAACACTACTCATAAAGCTAATTGTGTATTACTTATCCTCCCTTATTCCTAATTTTGTATCTCAAGATTTTATTTAAGTCATATACCCGAAGGCTCTTTAAGACTTTATTTCGATACTTATTAATTCAAAAAATAAAGCAGAACGGTTAAAACACAATAATTAGCTCCTAGCCCTTTTCAAAAGATCAAATGTCATCAAGATTAAGTCCACATCGAGGCAACCAAAATTTGGCTTTTATTAGGCTACTTAGGTTCCATTCATGTCATATACCCTAAGGCTCTTTAAGGTACAAACAAGACAAAAATTAAGCAACAATATCCATTCAATATACCCTTAGGCTCTTTAAGGAATGAATAAGGCTATAATTTCATTTATTAATTTTACTTACCCTATATACCCTAAGGCTCTTTAAAGGATAAGCAAAATATTTATTTATGTGATACATATAGTATGCCAAATTAAGTATTCCTGGTGTATACTTATCATAATCACAAAGGAACTAAAGAAAACCGCTATGAACTAATTATTAACCAAAAAACCGCACAACTCTATTTATTAAACAATTATTTATAAAGGCGAAACAAGCTAATGGGAATTAACACTTATGAGCCTTAAAGAAATCCAACTATTTCACGTTTAGCATCTAAACTTATATTCTACTCTATCATCTCTTATTCCTCACAATTTAAAATTTCTAATAAAGAAACTAGTGAATGCTTAGCCAAATAAATATATCTTTGCATATTTAAAATCAATTACGAGAACTTGCAAAATCTTGACTTTTTCAAGCTAGACTTACTTTTTATAGCACCTTGTATAAAAGATTAGCAAATTTCAATTTATTTAAAGTTAAGGAGAAAGCTAAGATATAAAATCGGTCGGGTCAAAATTTATTTATGTTCTCACCAACAGAAAGCCTACATTCGTGTCAAAACACTTATTTATTGTTTTTTTAATCATTTATTTTCATTATTTTTTTAATGAACTTTTAAATATATAAAATTTAAAATTTTCGCGGGAAAACAGGGTACGTGAGAACAACGAGCAAAAGTAGGTAAGATCATATCGAAGATATACCACCCTATACTAAAACTAAACATTGTCATCAATGTTTCATAGTCTAAGGCTCAAAACCCATACTAGAATTCAAAGAGTCGAATGCATAATCCGAGCATGGAGAAAGTATCACAAAAATCTTAAGCCGTTTATTAAGTATGCTAAAAGATAGATGTTAGCCGATAATAATCTAGGATATCAGATTTCCCCAAACTAATGGCAAGCAAAGGCTAGGAAGCTCTAGTGGACAGGGACAAAACACCGAACACGGGAGTCTTCAAAATTTTTGGGTCAATCCTACAAACAATCACAAGCACAAACAACAAGAATTGGAAGAGTACAAGCCTCCTCACATCATATTAAAAATAAGAAAGAAAAAGGATAAGCATGGGGTGCCTCCCACGAAGCGCTTTGTTTTTGTGCGAGTCTCTAGCTTGACTCTCCCCATATCATCGTAATATTAGGGATGAAACAAGTGGAAGAGCAAACTTTCATTTGACTTTCAAATGCCACCGGCTCAAGAGAAGAAAAATGAAAAGCGGAAATGCCGGGGTCAAAAATGGTATCCTCACTCCCGAAGGAGAGAGGAAGAAAAGAACCCATCGGATAGGTAAAATAAGGAAGAAAAATTCGGATAACATATGTGAAGGAAAGATAATGGCGATCCTCAAAGGGTAATTTCACATATGTTGGAGAAAAAATTATCTCCCAAGTCCCGAGGTTGCAAACTTTGTCCTCGGTCATCAAATCATCATTATCAGGTTCATCCTTTAAGCTTCTTGGGTCATGATCTAAAAACACCTCGGGAGGGAGATTACCACAATGGGGTGCTACTTCATAATCCATACGCACAAGTCACAGAAAACGACCTCAAAAGAGACGTTTAAAATAAAGTTCACATTCGATATATTAAAATCAGAGTTTACAAAGGGTCTCATTTATAATGCAATAGAAAACATTTTGTTTAAAACGTTTGTCGAATGGTACTCAAGTTATTAAGTCTTCAAAATATATATCCGCGCGACTCGAATGCTCCCAATGCTCCACTAGCAAAATAATAACCTGAGAAAATACATGCTAAAACGTCAACAATAATGTTGGTGAATTCATAGGTTTAGGTAAAAACAGTATTGAAATAATTTAAGAAATATTTCAAAAGAAAAGTAGCGTTACAACATTTAAAAGTATCAGTTCCGAAATCCAAGTAGTGATTTAATAAATCAGGAATGTTAATGAAATCAAATAGTTTAGTGGACCACAAGATTTAAGTAAAGGCGCACTAAGTACGTATTCCGAAGTCCAAAACAGCAGACTATGTACGTATTCCATAGTCCAAAACAGGTATTGTAGACGGGAGAAACAGATTCACCAAGTCTAAATATAAAACAGGTATTATTGCACTAAGCTCATGACACCGAAACCTTAACTGTCAGTGCCCGAAAACAAATATAGGGTGTCTGCCAAAACATGCCTATAAGTTCTTTCTAAATGTTAAATGCACCATGGCCAACTTGTGACCAGAAATTCCAGGTGGGGGTTGTCAGTCCCGATAGATCTATCCATAACACTTGCGCTCACTATATTAGCTATTAACGGTTCATGATGGTAGGGACTTAAATAGTGGAAAAACGGTAACTTAGGCAATAATATTCAGGCAATAATCTAGGTAGCATACAATTTAAAACACTTGTGTCCAAAGTAAAACAATCATGCCCAAAATTCACAGTTTCAAATATAGGTATTCAATGATCTCAAATCATGTAGTAAACAAATCAAGCTTTAGTAAAAATAGTCATGTAACGCTTACGTGTAGAAATCAATATGTTTACTTGGTAAAACGAGCATGTATTCTTACCCCGAAAACAGTTTATGAAAACCATTTAAAGAGAAAAGGTGGGGCTATGAACTCACCTCATGAAATGAACGGATAGTGAATATCGAATAAATAAAACACGTCACGTAGACCGAGTGCGACCTGATTAAATATAGGCCGTATAAGTATACTGTATTTATAATAAATACTGCATCACAAGTTATAATGTTACACCACCAACTTATACTTTTTGTTTAATTTATAAGTTGAAACGATATTCAAATTGTACTTGTTAAATAATATCCATGTATTTGTACTCGTAAAATAGAATAGTATACTTGTCCAATAATTTATTTATTTGCCAAAAACACTCGATTTAATGTTTTTATTACTTACATAATGTTACCGTATAAATGGTTCGATCGTCGTGTAAAATAACGTTAAAACTTGTATAGATATTATATAAATGATTCCAAAATGTTTCGTAAATTTTTTTAAAAAAACGAACCAACACTATTCATGTCAGGAAAAGTGTCTAGTTTACAAACTATACATCCGAAAATTATGAAAATCGGCAGGTTTATGTAAAATGTCGTTCAGAACAACTTTGTAGGTTTACACTTCGACTCAATCGGACCCGAAGGCCCTCGAAAGTGAGCTTCAGCAGCTGCTGAAACGTGCACGGTTTCACAGCTTTTATATATATTATGTCGAATCTTTGAAACGTCATATCTTACTCGTTTTAACTCCGATTTTAGTGATTCCTTCGAGCACGTCTTCATAATTAAAAGTTCTATTTAACTAAAATATTTTCCATCAGCCCACTCTTATGAACAGTAGTCAGTTCTTATAAAATTACTTTTATAAAAATACTTTTTATCGTAAACATGCAAATAACGTAACTTCTTCGTTATAATTCGGATTTTAGTGTTCTTTATATGCTTACGATCCTTATGACATGTAGTATTTTAATAAAATATAAAATGAATGTTTTATTTTCGAGTTTAAAACAGTATATATTTATAAAAGTTTATAAAAAATTGTTTTTATAAGTTTTTAACTTAAATAAAATACTACAAGTCCTCTATTATGATTAATACACTAACTTGTGTATATTCATAGGCCTCTAATATGTGTCCCTCAAATATAGTCCAAATTTGTCCAAAAATAGTGTCCTTTATGTTTATATAACTTTGTAATTAACTTTAAACAAGAAAATTTATCCATGATCTTTATAAGTTAATCCATACTTATAATAGTGTGTCTTTTTCATTTTTAAGCATCATATCACTATATAGTACATAGTTCGGATATCATATATGTACACTTTATTTTGTAAGCTTATGAAAACAAAACCCTAAGTGGTGATTAACAAGATAACTAGTACGTATAATATGTAAATAAAGTATTGACAAGATGAAGTTTAGAAGACCTTAAGAGAATGCAAGATGGTGAAGAACACAATATTAACCCTTTTTAAATATCAACCAAGCTTCCAAATCTTCTTGTAATACCTTAAATATCAACCTAGACTACTTGTACACTTGATAGAAAAAAAAATGGCTTGATCTTATGGTTTAAGTTGGGATGTGAGCTAGGATGTACACAAAGAGAGTTGTGTTAATTTTTTTAGTAATGAAATATGAATGAATGAATAATTAAAAGTCTTCATTATAAATGCAACATGAGTAGTCAAAGTAACTATTAGAAAGTTGAAGTATTACCATGAAATGAGGAGTCAAGACACCAAGAGCAAAACATGAATAAATATTGGTCAAGATTGCTAGCTATATGTACTAGACTTAATTGGTAAAAGTCTTGAAAAAAAATGTTGGTGTCCTTTGGTCTTGTGGCTGTCGAAATAAAAGGAAGGAAAAGGAAGCAAAAAAAATTGCTTTGATATTTTTAGTAGAAGTATTCTAGAAATACTTGTAGTTTAGATATGTATGGGTGCTCTCGGGTATGTCTAAATGTATCAAAAACGTAAACGCTTTTCGTAACCAATAAAAATAAAATATAAAAGATAATAATTACTTTTGAAAAAATAAAATAATGCTTGCTTGACGAAAATTTTAATTTGTTTGGTGCTCGTTCACGATGAATGAAAGTTTTTAGCTTACGCAATTTAATTATATGATAAGAATTAAAAGTAACCGCGTACGAGACGGAAAAAAAATAAAATAAATAATTAGATAGTGAAATAAATGACGTCGTAAAATGACCTGAAAACACGGGGTGTTATAGGGATAGTGTCATCAATAAGCAAACTCTCAAGATAGATTATATCTCCCTCCGAATCATGATAACCGTTCTCATTATCCGTAGAAATATCCGTATCTAGAAAAGCAATAATTTCATCAATTACGCCTCCTGGGTCGAAACACTCATCCTCATTAGCATCGGAAAGAGGTGTGACTAACAAAGTTGGCTCATCAAGGTTAGAAACATAAGAGTCCTTACTCTCGATGTCCTCTAACACCTCATCAAAAAGAGGATTTACGTCACTAGAAATGTATTCGTCATCATATTCAAAAAGAGGGTTCGAGTAAATTTAACATTATCTTCCGGAACGTCGTCATCAGATAGTGACTCGTCATCACTAGAGGTAAAATCGTCATTTGAATCGAAAAGAGGGTTAGATAAAGTCACGGATTTTTCCTCATAAACGTTAATGGAAGAGAAATCAACAATCGAAGATTTTATCATTTTAAGTTTCTCAAAATTAAGTTCTTTTAGAGGGAGAGGAGATGATGGATCATCATTTAATAACTTCTCAAGTAGAAGAATATCTCCCCCCATATCAAAGTCGTCATCACCAATTCCCGATGGAAATGATTCAAGAAGAGCGAGTTCATCGACGAACTTCTCGAGAAGAGAATCACTAGTCTCAACCGGTGTGAGACTAGGAGAAGAAAAAGTGGTACTGCTACTTAATGGATTATGAGAAAGAAGGAGAGGAGATGAAGGATCATTATTTAATAACTCCTCAATTAAATAAAGATCTCCCTCCAGATCAAGATCGGCATGATTAATTTCTGGTGAAATTGAATTATCTTTGAGATAAGCCTCGATCTCTTCCAAAATGAAGTCACTTCCCTCGAACGGAGTGAGGGAAAGAGAAGAGTCGGAAATAATAGGCTCAGAAGTTGGGGTGGGATTGCCACCCGTAGAATTATTAGAAAAATCAAGCACTTCTTAAGCATACTCCTCATAAGCAATATCAATGACGTCAATTTGGTTTACCGACATATCATCATATGTAAAGGAGTATCTCGTAGTTTGATTGATATTAAAAGTTACGGCTTCGTCATTAACCCGAAGGGTTATTTCTTCTCTGTAAACATCAATTAAGGCACGGCCGGTCCTCAAGAAGGATCTCTCGAGAATGAGGGGAACCCGAGGATCGGCATCAAAATCAACAACAACAAAGTCGGTAGGAAAGTGAAATTTCCCTACTTTGACGAAAACGTCTTCGGCGACTCCTTTAGGACGAGTAATGGATCGATCCGCTAGCTCGAGCATCATCCGAGTGGGGGTAAGTTCGGGTAGGGAAAGCTTCTTCCATATGGAAAGAGGCATAAGATTTATGCTAGCGCCAAGATAGGCCAAGGCGTGACATACATCCATTCCCGGGAAATCACATGGTATAAGAAACTTGCTGAGATCTCCAAGCTTTTCGAGAAGCTTTTTAAGGAGCATTGCCGAACAATTCTCATTCAATGGTATCTTAGCTAATTCAAACAACTTGTCCTTATTTGTAAGCAAACTTTTAATCGTAGAGGCAAATTTTGGCATCAAAAGAAGAGCATCCGCGAAGCTAATGTCGAAGTGCAAATCTTGAAAGATTTGAAAGAACTTCTCCATTTGATTCATAGCTTTTTCACGGAGCTTTTGATCATTAAGTCTAGAAGGATATGGAATATTAGGCTTAGGTAAAGTTTTCGGAACATTAGGTTTCGGAATAGGAATGGGAATAACCAGAGGTTGGATGTGAGCGGTACTTCCTTGGAAATTAGTTTGCTCATTATCCGTTGTCTCCTCGGTTTCTCGTTCCACTACCTTTTTTAGAGAAGGATTAGTAGGAATCGAGGTTCCCTCATAAGCAACACCACTTCGAGTAGTGATTGCTTTCATCTCACCCTTCGGGTTAGGAATAGTATTACTCGGAAGAGTACCCAAAGTTGAGGCTTGATTTTGGAAGAAACTACCTAATATACTCCTCATATCATTATTTAGATTCCTCCTAAGACTTTCCTCTTGCTTATTAAAATCACCCCTCAAAACATTAATTTGAGTTTGCATATTTCTCATCATTGACTCATTAGATTTCATGTAACTTGAAAACTCATTTGAAATCCCTTGTTGAAATTAATTATTAGGAGCTTGAAAAGGTTGGTTTTGAAATCCTTGACTTTGAAAATTTGGAGCATGATTAATTAGAGCTTGAAAAGGTTGGTTTTAAAATCATTGACTTTGAAAATTTGGAGCATGATTAATTGGAGCTTGAAAACCTTGATTACCATGAAAATTATTTCCCCGATTAAAATTATTCCCTTGATTTTGATGAAACCTATTTTGATTATTTTGAAAAGGAGCAAAACCGGGTGGTGCCATTTGGTTGCTAGCACGATTTGGAGAGATTACTTGATTGTAAGTACCCGTTGCCGCACAAATACTAGATTGATTTCTATTGGTAGCAATACAATCATAATAAGCATGGGCACCACCACAAATCACACAAGATTCCTCAACCGCTTTAACCATAGCGGGAGTGACAACTTTCTTATTAACAATCTTAACTAAGTTCGAAATTTGGTCCGCAAGCTTATCAATTCTATCATCCGTCTTACTAGAACTTTCCCTAGAAGTCGTATTCACCCTAGAAACATTAGATTTTCTTCGTGAATAACGAACTTTTTACTTATTCTCAATTATGTTCAAGGCCTCTCTAGTAGTTTTACTCAAAAGATTTCTACCCGGCGCGACATTTAAGGAGTCTTGATCATTCTCATTTAAACCATTATAGAAAGTATGAATTTGGGTTAACTCCGTAAATCCGTAGTGGGGACATGCTCTAAGCATTTCCTTAAATCGTTCCCATGCTTCACTAAATGTCTCATCGAATTTTTGGGTAAAATGAGAGATTTCATTTTTTAAGTGAGTGGTCTTTGAGAGAGGGAAAATTGATTCACGAACTTGTTTACGAGATCATCCCAAGTTAAGATTGAATTAGGAGGTTCCTTCTCGTACCAAATTCTAGCAGCCCCCTCAAGTGAATATGGGAAAAGCATAAGCTTAATCACATCATCTGGAACATCCCTATATTTCAATGTCACAGTCATCCTTTTAAAATTAGCAATGTGTGTATGTGGATTATCCCTTTCAAAACCGTGAAATTTGTTGGCTTGAACTAATTGTAGCAAATTCGTTTTAATTTCGAAATTTTCTGCAAGAATTTCCGGTATGACGATAGCTTCTCCATACCCTTCCGTGGGTTCTTGAAGTAGTTTCTCCATTTTTCGATTATCCACCATTGGTTTAATTTCAACGATAGTACGAAGCTCGGGTTCGACTACGTTTGGAGCACGTCGTCTATTTCGACGTCTCGAAATGGTTACGGGTGAATTATTTGGATAATTGGAATTTCTAGTGCGCATGCACTACACAAATAAAACCGATAAAACAAACGAAGAGAAATATATACAAAAATATTTTTATTTCACCGACTAATCAACAAACTTAGGGTAACTCCCTTAAGTGAAACTTGCAAGCAAGCAGGGGACGTAGTGGGAGTGAATCGCCGTAAAACGTTTGTCCTTTCGGGTCGTAGTTCCTTGGAACAACCCTCCTTATACCCACATTATAGCTTATTTTACAAAAGAGGTGCGCCTTTTTTGTAAGTGACACAAGACGGTTACTTTTGTTGTTTTTCATTTTTTTTATTACTTGATATATATATTCACAAAAATTTGAGAAAATAAAAATATTTTTGTATTTTTATAGAAAAATACTCACAAACGGGAATTATAACTTCACGGGGAAGGGTCTTCAAATACTAATCTTCAAACGGAAACACGAAAATCGCTACACACTTCCCGGCAGCGGCGCCAAAAATTTGATCTGCTCCAAACCACACACACAAACAAGTATGTGTAATTAAGAGGCGAAGTCAATTATAGTATAGTAGTATACGTATTCCAAAAGATTTAAAAGAATTGCTTTTAACCAAAGCAATTCCTTAAACCTCCCGGGTCGTTTGTCCTCGGCGAAGTGTGAATAGAAAGTCGGTCTAGTTTGTGATCGCGTAATTGAATAATTCAAGGTTTTGATTTGGTTTTCTATTTCTACAGCTACAAACACATAAAACATGCAAAGGAAAGTAAACTATAAAGCATTTAAGAATTTTTAAACACAAAAAAGGTTAACGGGATTTATAAAAACGCGACAAATAAACAAGTATCTCAAAATTAAGCCCTATGAATGTAAATTTAATTCCTAAACCTTCTAAACATTAAAAGAAAATTTTCAGAAAAAGAAATTTATTTTTTTTATTTTTATTTATTTTTTATTATTTTTTAAAGTTTTTAAACAAAATTAATGCACGAAAAATACTAAAGTATGAATTAAAAATCTAAGAAAAAGTCTAAAAATAGCTAAACATAAAAGGAATGCAGGAAAAATGCTAATTTAGAAATAGCTTAAATGAATAAGTCAGGAAAAATGGGATAAGCACTCGAAGTGCTTATTTTTAAAATGAGTCAAAAAAGGGTTAAAAGAATATTGAATGCACCCTTGGACGTAAAAGTCCCAAGGGCGCAGTGGTGTGGTGAGTGTGAGATAAAATGTTAGAGTTAAGGTTGAGGTCAGGGGTTCGAGCCCTGCTCACCCTTGACTTCCCTATATCCTAACATTTTTATTTTGCAAAACTTTTTTATGAAACTTATAAAACAGCTTATACTAAACAACTTTTTCAAAAGAAACTTTTTATGAAACTGAATAATAAGCTAGATAATAAGCCTTTAAGAGTGACAGATTAGACTTAAAGGGTTTTAAGTTTTATCACTAAACTTAAGTAGCTTATAAGCTTGAATAAGCTCTAACCAAAAACCAATTAAGCTACAAACACTTAAAAACTAACCTAATAAGCAAGATTGAACAAAATTAAAGCAAAAACAATAAGCCATAAGCTGGAAAAACCAATAAGCACTTTGACACAAAACTGTTTTCCAAACAGCTAAATAAGACTTTTTGAGCTTATTTTTAAGCAAGCTAATGGAACCTTATGGACTAATGACTTATACCAATTGAAAACTTGTCCTTTAAACTATTTTAATCAGCACTTGAAAAGCATTTTGAAAATCAATTAAACAAAGAAAAAGCTAAATGAAAAAGCTAGTTATGCAATTTTTTTGGTTTTTTCAAGTTTTTATGAAAACTTAAAAGTCCAATGTGCATCCCTAAAAACATATTTGTAAATAAGCTTGAAAACTTGAAATAAGCCCTAACCTATCAAATTTGGCCTATAAGCTATTTGTGCTCTAAATTTCAAAAGCTAACAACTACTTTTACTATCTGAGAATTAAGATCTAAAATGACTTTTTTAAACATTTTTGAAGCTGATCTAATTGACAGTTTATAACTAACCTTTAACCTATACTTACACACTTTCTAGCACTTGATTCAAATGAATTTAAAGACCATATAAAGCACAAAAATTACCATGTAAGGACAGGAACACAAAGCTACTCAATAAGCTTGTTTAACCAAACTTATTCTCTCAGACTTAAACTTCAAGGTCCTATAACCTTTACAAATGTTTCTAGCTTAAAACATTAACCTAGAATGCTAAATAAGCTAAAGTTTAAGCTTATTAAACCTGACTAAGAGGTAATAAAGTCATCAAACAGTATCTACTAAGCAAATACTGTTTAAGCCAAACACTCCTTAATAGGTTCAATAACCATGTTTTAGCTTAAAACACTTTAGGATTAACTACAATAAGCCAAAACAGATCTTGATTAAGGTATTTGAAATCTAAATAAGCAAGAATAAGCTAAACTTAAACACTATTTATTACACTAAGAATTGATGACATATTTTTGAGCTTTTGAACAGTTTAGTATAAGATAATAAGTAAATGATCTAAAAGCTAAAACCAGACATGGATGAGCAATAAAACAGTATTCTAAGCAATTAATAACAATGAGGAAAGCAGTAATAAGCAAGTAATAAGCTGGAAAAGTAAATGACTGAATGTAAAAGCTGTAAAACAGTAAAACAAAAACTCACTGATGCCTTTGCTTAAACAAGGCTTAATTTGTTCCAAGAGCTGATCTACAAAGCTCCAGCTTATCTAATGATAAGCTGGTAAGTCCATAAGCTCATCCATTGTTAGCTTATCATCCATAAAAAGCTGAGGTATTAATTTGGGAGAGATTTGAGTGCTTGAGGCAATTTTTTTACCCTAATAAGCTTTGATAAGCTTTGATTATCTAGTGACAACAGTTTATTAAGAGCTTATTTAAGTGAGATCTAACATATTTAAGCTTATAAAACAGTAAGAAAAATGATTAAAAAGTAATCTGAGAAATTTTATTAATATTGAAATGAGGTTACAAAGTTTAAAAGCTAAAATTACAATAAGCTAAAAAACAATAAATTATAAGTTCTAAAAGCTACAAATGCAGAAAAATTAAGATGCCCCAAATGAGCTCTCAAAGGCTCTATTTATAGCCAAAGTGAGAGGTTTGGGGTCTTGATGTGTGTTTGTTGCATGAGAGAGTTCACCAGCCTTGATCCTAGCCCTTCATTTGCCCTTGTGCTTGTTTAATTCAATCTTAGCCTTTGATTACATGCCCCGTCCCTTTCTCTCAATGATTGGCACGGATTGCCAAGTTGTCAGACCATTGATGTCATCCCTTACATCATAAAATCCTTCTAGAAGCATTGGTAACTTGGGGAGAGCGAGTGGTGCAAGGGATTTACCCTGGTGTGGTTATGGTTAAAGTGAAAAGAGAAGGCGGGAGAATTTAGGAGAGATATACAGTATTTTGATTTGGGGCGTTGACCCGGGCTAGGATTGGGCCAAGGTTATGAGTTTAGGCCATTGGAATAGATTAGGGCTTTTTGTTTAGGTTATGGACTAAATGGTTTAATAGGTTTAGGATTTGGGCTAACCCGACCCATTAAGTGGGCTCGGGTTAGTCCGTAAAATACGGGTACACCTTCGGCTTTGGCTTTTCCTACTCTTTCCATCTCGTGTTCGTTTTTGTCCCATTTTGGCCTTCTTCATGTGATATTTGAAATATTTGTACCTACACATCACAAAAGACAAAATACATAATACACAAGCATAATTTACATTATTTCATCTTTTAGGGTCAGTTTTTATATAAAATTGATATGTGATTTCTCACATATCAGCAGTATACGATAAAATCTTCGCTTCCTTCAGGTAAAACCAGAATTGGTGCACTACACAACTTCTGCTTAATTAGTTAAAACGCTGCTTCTGCCTTGTCACCCCAATCAAACTTAACTCCTTTCTGAGTAAGCTTGGTCATTGACTTGGCAATCTTCAAAAATCCTTCGATGAATCTTCGGTAGTACCCAGCAAGTCCTTAAAATTGTTTAATATCCGTTGGTGTTTTAGGAGATGCCTAATCTTTTATGGATTCGATCTTGGCGGGATCTACTTGAATGCCTTGACTATCAATCACGGGGGCCCAAAAATTATACCTTGGGAATCTAAAATTCGCATTTAGAGAATTTAGCATACAACTTCTCTTTCTTAAGCAATTCTAGAATTGCCTTAAGATGTTCTTCGTGTTCCTTCTTGTTTTTGGAGTAGATGGGGATATCGTCAATATAGACAATAACGAATTTATCCAAACACACGCGGTTCATTAGATCCATAAATACCGTTGGTGCGTTCGTCAAGCCAAATGGCATAACTTGGAACTCGTAATAACCATATCGAGTTTTGAATGCCATCTTCGGAATATCTTCTTTACATACTCGAAGCTGGTGATAATTTGATCGCAAGTCTATCTTAGAATAAACACTGGATCCTTATAGTTGATCATATAAATCGTCGATCCTTGGGAGTGGATAACGATTCTTCACTGTTAGCTTGTTCAGTTCTCTGTAGTCGATGCACATTCGAAATGATCCATCCTTCTTCTTGACAAACAAGACCAGAGCTCCCCAAGGTGAGGAACTGGGGCTTATAAAGCCTTTGTCAGATAGCTCCTTCAGCAGGTCTGACAATTCTTTCATTTTGGACGGGGCCAATCGATAAGGTGCTCGTACTACAGGTGCAGCACCAGGTATCAAATCGATTTGGAATTCTACTTGTTGAGTCGGTGGAAGACCCGACAAGTCTTCAGGAAATACTTCAGGAAAATTTCAAACGATCGGTACGTCCTCAAGTCGCTTCTTCTCCGACTTGTCTTCAGTCTCCTTTATAGTAACATGTGCCAAAAAGACGTGACATCCTTTTAGCATGTAATTCTGTGTTTTAGTGCACGAGATGATGTTCAAATGAGTCTTGTTTCTCCGGTCACTTATGTAACCACAAACAATTAAGGTTTCATTTCCTTAGGGAATATGAATGATTTTCTCGGCACAAATAATGACATCTTGGTACTTTGCCAACCTATCCATACCAATTATGACGTCGAAACTACCATGTTCTACGAGCATTAAGTCTATGTTGAATGGGTGATTTAAGAAGTTTAATGTACAACCTCGAATGATAGCGTTTAACCCAATTATTCTCCCGTCAACTAGTTCATCATCATAATAATGATCTAAGGTAGATGATGTGATATCAATTTGGGAGCTAAATGCAGTAGATACAAAGCTTCTATCGGCACCAGTATCAAATAAGATAGAAGCATAGCGGTTGTTTAGAAGGAACATACCCGTAATGACGTTTGAGTCTGGGTTTGTCCCTGCATGGCCTACCGCATACACTTTCGCTGGAGCATTTCCATTTCCACCTTGGTTACCACGGTTGTTGTTTTTTAGCTTTGGACACTCCCTCTTGAAATGTCTATAGGCTCCACACTCAAAGCATGTAGGTTTCTGACCTGCCTCAATGCCCTTTGGTTGTTGGCAGTGTTAGCATTTGCAGTACTCCTACAATCATGGGCCAGATGGCCAACTCTGTTGTACTTATGGCATTTGGGAGCACACTGATGGTATGTGTTTAATTACACATACCTTTTACCTTTAAAAACAAGTTAAAATAACCAAAAACGGACTTAAAATGCCAAATATATGCTTGTTTTGCTAATTGTGTTGTGCAGGAACGGATATCTAAGAAAAAGACGAAAAACAAAGCCAAAACAACAAAACCGGACACGGAATGGAAAAGCGTGGAAAAGACAAAGTCAAGACAAAGCCCAAGTCTGAAAAAGTCAACCAAAGTCAACCCCGACAAATCCAAAGTGAAGAAAAATAAGTTTAGGGGCCAAAATTGCCAAGTCCCTAACTTATTTAATGAAGGAAAAAGAAGAAAATACTTGCAAGGGTTTAAACTGCCATTTCACCAAAAATATAACCACAAGGGTCATTCCTGCCAACCCTAGAAAGTTATACACCACAAGGACTTGTGGTGAAATAACCTATATAACTTTCAGGGGTGTTTTCTGTCAAATCCCCAAACATTTACAAACACAAGGACGAAAATTGCAAGAAGCAATATAACCATGAGGGACCAATTGTGACAAACCCCCAAACCCTCACCCCGTTTTTGAAGTACTGTACATCTTCTACAACATTTCCCGCCAAACTTATAACCCCCCTCCTGTCACTTTCCACCTTGATTCCTGTTCCCATAACAACAAAAATGTCACCACCACAAACCCCACCTCCTAGAAGTCAAAGTGACAGCTTGGCAATCCCAAATCACCTTATTGGCCAAGAACAATCAAGGGTTTTGATGAATTTGTGTGGGCAGCAAGCATAACCAAGGGCCAGGATTGACTTGTGTTTACACACACACAACAAACACAAGACGGGTTTTGTGTCTACAAAGAAGCACACAAGGAAGAGGACAAGAAGAGAAGACAAAAGTCCAAACCCTAGCTTGTTTCTATATAAGCTTTTGTAAGCCCTTGAGGCAAATAGTTAGTTTTTTAGAAAGGAGTTTTAGAGCTGAGTTTTAGTTTTTTACTTTTATGTAATTGTACTCTTTTCTTTAGTTTAATGAAAATTCAGTTTTATCTTTCACATTGTGTTCTAAATTTTGATTTCAACTTGTGTTTCTTTTAAAAAGTCATATAAGCTCTTATATAAGCACTTTACAATCTGATTTTAAACTTTGATACAAAAATTGATGAAAAAATAAAAAGGAAAAAAAGGTTACTGTTTGAGTAAGCTAAGGGATGAATGAGCAGTCTTGGATGGCTCAATGGTTTGTTTAGTATAGCTTATTTATAAGCTTGGGTAGGATTAAAGCT
>BQNB010057380.1:0-34209 GCA_026074375.1 Tanacetum coccineum | reverse complement strand
TTCTACGATCATACAAATCTAACACTACTTACTAAGATCACCCCGATCTAACTATATTTACAATGATCATAATATACACCAATGATTTACAAAATATAACATAACTACACAATTATACCAACTATACTATAACACTTCTTGACTTGATAATAAAAAGTATTCTTCTCTTGCACCACTTGAGGATCAAAGCTTGAATCACTTGGAAACAAAGTTTTATGATTAAATGATCAAAGAAAAGAAAGGAGAGTTGCTAAGATCACCCCGATATAACTATACTAACAATGATCACACCAAATCTACTTATGGTACACAACAACGATACACACCTTCATAATATACACAAATGATAAACTGATTTAGAACAAAAAGAAAGTGTGTGCAAAAGGTAAGAAAATCAGTGGAGAATAGTCTAGTATTTACAAGAAAACTGGTCTGACAATTTGTCTGGGCGATCCCCTTAAATAGGGTGTCGGTCCCCTCAATAATTAAGGGGACCGCCCTTATAATTAAGGGGGCCGCCCATCCTCAAACGCTCTCTTTTTTGTCTTTTCTAGGAGATGTGTTTTCTGAAACATTTCTAGCTGTTTTTAGGTAAAAAGATTTAATTCAAAATATTTTTTTAAATAAAACTCTAAAAATGTTTTGTAAAAGATATAAAAATATTTGTGACATTTTTATAAAAAATGTGAGGTTGAATAAAAATTCTTTTGATCATGAAATGCATTAAGCATATGTTTATTCATACCTTTAAGTGATTAAATTTTTGTTTGTGTTTAATTTTACATTTGATATTTTTACATTTTGTGATTATCAAAACATAGAGATGTCAAAAAATATTAATAACGTTTTTAGGCATTATTTCTATCAACAATTTATATAAATACTGGAACCTTTCTCAAGACATTGTGAATGACACGATGGTCTTTAAAACTTTTTCATGACTTTACATAATATCGTTTTACATAACATTGAAACTTGTCATATTCCGTCGATTCCACTAGTTACCTTACCATTTGAATCCGAGTTTGAACACCCGCCTCACATTGTTAAAACACCTACATCATCTTGTGACCCGTTGCCTAGAAGCATGCCGATTAATTCAAACACGACTTATAAAACCCGACTTTATTTATTTGCTCCATTCGATTTTGAAGAAAATGCCGACGATAAGACAAGGAATGAGTTCCGCGAAGATTAAGCAGATTGTAGCCCAACGAGTTACTAATGTTATTGAGGCTTATGTTTAAGGATAGATTTTTCCAACCTTTCCTAGTGACACCTAAGTCGAAGCCTTTTTGGACCGTATCCCCTAAGAGATTTGCACTAGTATCCTTCCTATGAACTTTGTTGTATTGTGTGGATAATTTTAAATTATCTATCAAGTTAATGTGATGAGAAAATTTTGTCGATTTTACTTTAATTCTCTATTTATTTATGCAAACCACTCTTTAAACTATTATAGCCCTTCAAACATTTTTACAACCACCTTATAAACTATTTTTTTACCATCATATAAACCATTTTGCTATTACCTAATAACCTATTTTATTATTACCATGAAAAATGTTTTATCATCACCTTATAAAAATTTTGCTAACACTTATAAACTATTTCACTAGTATTTCATAAACTAATTTACTATCATAACTTGCTATCATTTTACGAACTAAGTTGCTATCATCCCATAAACTATTTTTCTCACATTTATAAACGGATTCGCTATTATTTTATAAACCAAGTTACTATCACTTATAAACTATTCGACTATTATTTTGCAAACTAATTTACCATATATAAACTATTTTGTTATTATTCTATAAACTAAGTTACTATCATTTTCACCACTATCTTTCCACCATCTTATGAACTATCTTGTTTCCCTCTTGTGAATTATTTTGTCACCCTGTAAAACTATCTTGATATTACTTTATACATAACATTAGTTTGACGAAAATGATCATTGTATCGTTAGTCCTCAATTATACATAGCATGATCACCTATGTATAATTAAGGAAGGACCATGCCATGCTGAGAGTAGTCACTTTAAAACTTTTGTCAAAACCAATTTTCTACTTATATCTTCAAAAAGCAAAAAATTTGTGTGCGTGTTTATAAAATGTGTTTATTACGATAAACTGAATTAGTAATCGTAATAACTAAGTAGGCCTTTACACCACTTTACCTTATGGAGTCGACATCATCTTATGTTAAATCCCAAACCGAAAAGTTGAGAGGCATCACTAATCGCCCTAGGACAATCCACCAACGAGTTTAGCCGCCATCAAGGAATTTACTAAATCACCCATTCAACATCGATGTAATATCGTATGACTTATTAGTTGTGATGCCATCATAGGTATAGATTCGTTATCACCATGGAAGGGCAAATATCGTAACTGGTGCTTTAAGCCGAAAGGAACGAAGAAAGCCACTAGGAGTCAAACCTTGGTCATGACACAAAAATTTGAATTTGCCGTCACAAATCCTGAACGCTCAAGCTGAAGTAATTAAGAAGGAGAATGTTGAGAAAAAAATCTTCATTGTATAAACAAGGAGTTAAAACCCGTCCCGATGATACTCATTGTATTAAGAAAATAAAGTTGGTTACCACGTTTTTGGAGGATTAAGATAAGTATTTCAAAGCAAGTATCCACACCTCTTCACCAATACCACTTCGGAAGGCAACTCAAACTGAATTTCAGGACGAAATTCTTTTAACACGTGGAGACTGTGACAATCTACATTTTCAGGTCATTCCACGTCAATAAAATCAAAACCATTTACTTTGAAACTTTACTTATTTACCTTTACGTGTAACCGTTAAGTTAAATCGCGTAGACTAAAAAACAACTTTAAACGTAAACCGGCATTAAGAAAAATATAAGTTTACATCAAATAGGTGTTATATGACTTTTATGAATACAATTTATGAGTTTACATATTTTATTTTTCAAGTTTTACATAAAACGCTTACGTATACGCTTATGTGCATACATACATGCAAGTAAACCAACACCATCTTATTTACACACACACACACACACAAACACACACACACACACACACACACACACACACACACACACACACACAAACACACACATATATATATATATATATATATATATATATATATATATATATATATATATATATATATATATATATATATATATATATATATATGCCATAATATAAAATTTAAAATGTTTTCCCATCCATTTGTCATATATGCCGCCCCTATGCTCCCCAAAGTAATAAGTCAAACATCCTCAAACTCCTACAATGCCATGTTAGTGCTTAACTAGCTCATATGCATGCATGTGATATGTCTTATACTCACAAAAATTATACCTACCCATTCCTTGGTTATATATATACGACAATAACAACATTCAAGACACATCATTTCCATTTTTAGTTTACTAGCTACTATTAAGAGGGAAATGAGATTTGGACCATTCCTTAAGTGTTTTTTAAAAGAAACCATACCTAACTAGTAACTTGCCATGTCAAAATATCACACAAACTCATTCTTTTCTTCTTCTTGTGGGTTCGGCAGCCAACAGAGGGAAAGAGCAAGAAAATCTCAAAATTTATTAAGTAATTTCAAGTATAATTAAGGGTAGTTAAAAATCAAAGGTGCTTGGTTGGGTTGTTAGTTATACACTTTGCTAAATCTCATCATTCATCTTTCTAAGGTTCCATGATCTTAATTCATACTTTCAATTTTATATACTTTGTATTATCGTCTCATGTACAAACTTATATCACCAATTAGTTTACATATTTGAAAGTATTCCAAGAAAACAAGTAAGAGTCATATATTTACATATTTGCAAGAATATGTAAATTAATTAATAGACATGTTCAAACACTAAAAAATATTATTTTTAAAATCTCATAAGTTACTTACTAAAAATATATGGCTTGTTGTTAAAGTGGTAATTTATAAACTAGATTTGTTATTTTATATACTTAATCTCTTGTTCTTGAAATATTAATTTAGTGAAGTAGTGAGTTGATGGAGATGGGATTAGGTTAGATTTATAGTGGTTTTGTTGTTTGATATAGCAATGAATGAAGATAGGTTAGATTAGGCCCTTGGAGAAGTTGTGGTGATTTTCGGCTAGATCTCGAACTAATATATATGATGTCCAAAACAACTCACGTAATAAGGGTGGCTTAAAAATGTTTTGACAAGTTAAAACTCTAAGAATATGTTAGCTTATGTCGTTACGTAAATTTTGATAAAAAGAACGCGAAAACATGACTTATAACGAAGAAGTTATAGCCGATTTAAGTTTGACAAAAAACAAATATTTTTGACAGCTTTTACCAAGTTTTTGGACATCCTGTCCAGTTTTTAAATTGTGGTTTTGACCCCTTTCGGATCCGAATCAGCTAAAGTGCATAAAAAACTTGTCCGGAATGATTTTTCCCTAATATGAGCAAGTTTTGTCGAGGCGTGAAAGTTTATAACGAAGGAGATACGCCCTCCTAAAGTCGGACCATTTTTCTGAAAAATTAATAAAGTTCCTGCACATATTTTTATTTAATATAGTTGTTGTTTGAAACATTAAATAGTTCTTTCGGGTGTTTTCAGGTCCGTTTGAGCTATCAAAACCTTAGCAAATATTGTAGTAACACTTATATAATATTTATACGCGTCGAAAACTTTATAAATATTATTTTGTAAACTAATTAGACTATAATTAAATTGGCTATATGAAAATACTAATAAATAATTGAGCGAGCTAGACTATAATTAAAATCGCTATCAAGAGATATTTATTTAAATTGAGCGAGACAGATTATAATTTAATTTGACTAATAGAAAAATATTACAAACGTACATACTTATATACATTAAGTGGTGAACTCGATGTAAACATTATTATGACTATTAAAACTAAAACGCAACTATTAGATGGTTATATAACATTATAGAATGTGTTGCATCATTTTATTTCGCTTGCTTTATATCGACCCCTAATTAAATATGTTGCATTCGAGCTTGTTGTGACGATTTCATTTGTTGATTTTCCTAGGTGAGTTTATAGCCTGCGCTTTCACTTGTTTTACAATTATTTTACAAATCTCGGGGTGAGATACATTACTTGTTTTTACAATAGGACGCAACTACAATACTTTATAATTTTTTACAATGATTATTGATGCGCCTAAGTACCAACCACCCACAATGCCCATACAAGGCCAACGGGCGTTTACCATATGGAAGTCTGGAGGGTCTCGGGTTGGACCCTTCTAACGGGCAAAGGTTATATTTATACAATGTCTTCGTTCCGGTGTCATGAGCTTAGTGCAATCAAATTACAATCTTATTTGGCATTATATGTATTACTGATATGTGCAAAATACACATATCCGTTTATACCTAAAATAGCCTAATTAAACCCAAAACAGACCAAAAATGGCAAAAATATGCTTGTATTTGTGTTTTGTGTGTGCAGGTATGGATAAAACAAAAAAAATCACAAGAAAACAGTCAAAAACAGGCAAGCACGGACACGAGAGCGGAAGAGTGTACAAAAGCATGAAGCCAAAGCCAAGAAAACTCAACCTCCAGTCAAATTGGTCAAACCATGGTCAACAGAAGTCAACCCACAAAAGGACAAAACCCAAAAATATTCCACTTTAGTCCCTCAAATATCCTAAAGTTACACAATTGGTCCTTGGGCTCTTATTGGGCCTTAAAACCTTTTTTAAACCATACCCGGATCCTAAGCCCAATATCCTAGCCCATTAACCCTTTAATAAACCACAAGGACCTAAGGTGTCAATTACGAAAGTTATTTTAACTTCACAAATAAGATAACCAAAGAGAGGGGCCATATATGCCATTTCCCCAAAGTTCAAACCTGAATTACCCTTTTCGGTTAAAAAATGGGCGCCAAATACTGTTACTATTCATTCGTCGTCTCCAAGCATTAACCATGGGTAAAATGAGAGGGCTTTTACCAATTGAGGGGTGTAAAAGACTATTCAGGTGATCATGAACACAAGGGCAAGGTTAATTATGTCAAATCAAGGCTCTAAGTATCTCACCCAAGCATCAAAGCCATGTGGCTATGGAGAAAGCACAAAGGAATGAGGAATTTGCACTACATTCACTTACAAAACTAACATAAGCTGTCACATCATGAGAATGACAGCTTGGCAATCCTTGAGCATCCATATTTGATCCAACGGCTTACAATAGCCCTCAAATGATTGAAGAAATGATTGGCTAGGATTGATTGGAGTATGGGCATCAAGCAAGACCTAGAAGCTTCAGCTTGGCACTATAAATAAGCCACACTATCACACACACATCGAGTTTTTTATCTAGTTTTTTTTTACTTTTTCAATTTTTCTAGTTTTCTTAGTATAATTGTTAGTTTAAATTTCAAGTAATTTCAGCTTAAATCCTTGTAATTTTCTTTTCAAAGTTTTGTAATCAAGTTTGTATTAATGAAATATTAGTTTTGTTTTGTCAAAAGCTCTTTAAGTATTACTCATAAGCTCTTATTTTCATCTTACATAATTGTAACTGTTTTCATAAGCTCAATTCAGCTCTCATGAGTCTATAAGCTCATGATAGAGCTAAAACTGACTTAATCATACTTCAAAACTTAAAAATCAGCTTAAAATCTATTACCTTACCTTTGCATAAGAGTGGAAAGCTAATGGAAGTTAGTTGTAATGGAAAACCAAGAAGGACCTTACTCCTAGCTTATTTATAAGCTAGGAGAGCTTGTAACTGCCCTTCATTGGGTCCTCTTGTTGAGCTAGAGGTTTAAGTAAGTTTCCTTTATTTTCCTTTTGTCCTTAATTTTCTATGCTTAGATTTGCTTATTTGCTTGTTTATTGCTTATTGTACTTATTATTCAGCTGAATTGTGCTTATTATTGTCTCATAGTGCTTATTAGTTATAAATAATAATCTGTTTTTTTGCCTTATTAGTTTAATTCATAGTTTGTCTTATAGTTATCTTTTGAAATCAATAAAAACCAAAAATTATAATAGCATAAGTTTTAATTCTTAGATTCTATCTAATTCAGTTGTTAATTTGTGTTCATTAAGCTAGTTTTAAGTTGATTATTATCTGGTAATAAAGCTTGGATAAGTAGATTTCATTTTAAAAAGCTGAATTTAAATATGTTTTTCAATTAAGGGGTGTTTGGTTTAAGCTAGTTTGACATCAAAAAGTCAAAATGACTTGTGCAAATTGTTTGAGTTAGTTGTATTCTCATGTTAGACTAATAGTAATTGAGTTTTCAGCAGTTAGTTTTCAATAATCAACAAATTTGAGCTTACTTTCATCACTTCAGCACCAGGGCATTTTTTCCCTTTTTCTTAGTTTGAGAAAACATAATCCAAGCCTTGGAAGGCTTGGAATTTGCTTGTATTAAGTTAAAACACTCATAGTGAGTGAGTTTAATGTAGTAGAGACCTCAAAGGATTCCTGCATTTTTGGTTTTGTACTCTTGCAAAGTGCATCAGCAGGAACCTAAGTTGTTCCTGCTGTCACTTTTTGTTTAATTTTAGTTAGGTAAACTTAGGTCTTAGGCTCTAAAATTCAAGTAGGGTATAGAGTATATATAACTTAATATATATTAGGTCTTATCTTTCATTTTCTAGCTTAAATTCCTATGTAAAATTTAGCTTAAAACTTTCTAAAAAGCCAATAAACCAAAAACAGTAGCAAGGTTAGATTAGCTTTAAATTTTTTATTTCTTAGCTTATAGTAATTTCTTTTATGACTTAATTGAGTAGCTTATAGTAGGATTATTTAATTCTGAAAAGCTTAGCTTCTGTCTAGCTTAATTAAGTAATTAAGCTTAGCTTAATTTTAAGCTTTTTGAGTTTTATACTTAGTTTTCAGTATTTAGCATTAATTTCAGATAGTGTTAAGTGTTTTCAGAAAAGTTTTCTTTTCATTTTTAGTTTAAATACATCATAAGCTTCTTAGATCTCCTTTTGCTTTTCAATTTGAGCTTAAATTGAGCTTGTTATAGCTGTTTAAGTGAAACCAAGGGAGAACCCCCACTTTCTGTTTTTAGCTTATTGATAAGCTCTTTTTGAGCTTATTATTGGCTTTCAGCTAGAGGTGTTTTTGTTAAAATTGTTCACTACAACTTAATCTACAACTTTGCTTTTATAAGTTTTTCATAATAAGCACTTTTTAATTTGAACTTATTTTTAAGCTTAAAAGGACTTAGTTTGAAGTCGGGGTTGGGCCTCAGGGTAGGTTGTGAAATTTTTAAGTTTATTTGTTAGCCTTCCGTTAGTTTGTTAGTTTCACTGTAAGTCCTTCAAGGACTTGCACTGTTAATCCCTAGTTAGTTAATTACTTTTATAACTATTTTAATAATTAATTAGGGTTAGATTTTTAATTAGTTTAATTAGGGTTTAATTAAAAAGTAAAAATTGGGGCTTTTATTTTTATAAAATTTCTCTTCATTTTCTCTTTTTAGTATAATTTTTACAAAATTTTTAGGTTTATACTTTTAGCATTTTTATTATTTTTAAGCTTTTAATTAGATTAAATCTTAGAAAATTCATATCTTAAAATCCAAAAAGCCAAAAATAGTGATTCTTTTTTCTAAAATTTTCTTTTTCTTTGTTTTATCTAGGAAAAATATAATTTCAATTATTTGCTATTTTTTATTTTTTTAGATTTAATTAGTTTTTTTTAATTCATAAAAAAATTCAAAAATAATCAAAAAAATATTTTTCTTTTTCTTAAAATTTTCTTTTGTCCTATTTTAGGTTTAGAAATTTAGTTTGCATTTTTAGGACTTAATTTTGATTTACTTGTTTGTTTGTCGCGTTTTATTTGTTTCCCGTTAATCTTTTTAAGTGTTTAATTGCTTTTAATTGTTCATTTTTTAATTGTTGCTTTAATTTAGTAGTCATAGATCATCAAATCATCTATTTTCTCATTCAAATCATAATCCAAGCTTAAACGTGGTTTCCATTGCACAAGTCGTTGGGGAAACGACCCGGGTGATCATTCTTACCCGGTTAAATATGCGTATTATATATTGTATTATATATTTTTGAGAGTGAATTTTATCAAGCGTAACTTGGTTATTTTCTTAATTGCTCTTTGGAATATTATTATTATAGTATATTTTACAAGTGTATTAAAACTCACAATCAAACACCCGGGCAGTAAAGTAAAAATATCTACTCCCGTTACCGGTGTCCCCTCCAAGAACACCCAGGCAGTAAAGTAAAAATATGTACTCCCGTTACCGGTGTCCCCTCCAAGAACACCCGGGCAGTACCGTTTTTGTCATCAGTTCAATCCGCTTAAGCTAATCCGTAATCCTTTCAAAAGTAAAGTACATATATTTGTTACCAAAAATGAAGTCAAGTAATATATCCCATAGCGAGCTATGTAAAAGAGTATGTGAACCAATTTGTAATCAAACATGTAAATGCATTTGTAAACAAGCATGTATCCCCCTCGCGGGTTTATAAACATTCAAAAGATTGAAAAGCGAGGTTATGAAACTCACCTCGATGATGTAGAACGATTGACAGATAGGCATCTAATATGCACAACACGAACGGAAGACGAAGCGGCTCGATCAAGAAGTTGCAGCTAATCTTAACGGCTAAGTCCCACTAGCCTAGGATAATGTATTTGGGTTTTCCGATGAATGGTTACGTCAACGCGACACGTTGACAAAAGATTTAGATTTCAAGTTGTAATAGTTTGGTGGTTGGTTAAATAAATAAATCGAAAGCAACGCAAAGTATGTAATATATCCCGTATATATTACATAGGGAAAATGAACATGTATATAATTCGTATCGTGAATTATATAATAAAGACAAACAATCCAAAGATTAATATGAAATGTATAATACATTGCAAGTATTATATAAAAAGTGAGAGTAAATAATTAAACCAATTATTTCGACACTAATTTAATTAATAAAAACACCTTGCATAAAAGTTAGACACACGTCTTTAAGTTATGAATTAAACAACCGATGTTTGTAAAGCTTTTACAAAAGTTATGATTTTACCTTCTAGTCAGGAATTTATAAAATAATATTTTATGAATAAATCTTTCGTCTTATCGACGGATCGTGGCTAAAATCGTTACCTCATTTGTAAAAGTATAATTCTCGTTCGTTGTCGGGTTATTGTATAGTTTTAATTTAATATATCTTTAACATATAACTTAGTCCCTTTTCCCGTGTTTCCAAAATAATAGCAGTTATAATGAAATCTATTTAGCACACTAGTTTATAGATTTTTCGGCATAATCATTTTGGTTTAAACCACGTTTTCCATTTTTATAAAATTCAATCCATGTTGCAATTTCTCACACGCTTTAAGTATATATATATTTAAAACTAACAAAATAATAAACATTACATTTATTTAACCATTTTAAACCACCAATATATCCGGTTTTTATATTTATAAAATCTTATGATATATATTTATTCATCGTTTTATATGAACCAAACGCACCCTAAAGTTGTTTCTGCTCACCCAAACGCCCTTTGTGGGCTGTTAAACCCACAACCAAACGCCCCTTGTGGCTGTTTTTAATACCAAACACACCCTATCCTGTTTCTACAAAACCAAACACACCCATTTCTGTTATAACCAATAAAACAAACACCCCTAGTCTGCTGTTAATATACCAAACGCACCCTTTTCGGGGCTGTCACAGCCAAACGCACCCCTATGATAGTGAATCCAGAACCAAACGCGCCCTATGGCTGTTTTAACAGCCAAACGCACCCGGTGACGTTTTATTACCACCAACCGCACCCTCATGGCTGTTTACAGCCAACCAAACGCACCCTTGTGCGGAATGAATCAACCAAACGCACTCTTCGCTGGTGAACAGTAACCCGGACGCAGCCTAGCTGCTGTCCCATCGAAACAAACACCCTTTTGTGGTGTTATAACAAATCCAACCGCACCCTTTTGGTGAGGACAAACCAAACGCAGCCTAGCTGCAGCCCCGGACCCAAACGCACCCCTTGTCGGTGCAAAACCACACCGAACGCACCCTCGCGGTGCCGAAAACAAACCGAACGCGCCCTTGGTGCAATATACAAAACCAACCGCACCCTTTTGGTGCGTGGCTGCCAAACCACCGAAACAAACACCCCTCGTGGGTGGCTGACCAGCGGAACAAACACCCTTGCGGTGTTTTCAAATAAACCACCCGCACCCTTGTTGCCCGAGAACAAAACCAACACACCCTATGGCTCGTGTCTTCGACCGAACGCACCCTTGGTTCTTAAAATAAACCAAACAGACCAGCTGTGGTGCTGATAACGATGATGAGGTGGTGGTGGCATGGTGTAGCAGCGGCGGCTGCCAGAAAGGGGGGGATGGCGCGAGTGGGGGAGAGTGATGGTGGGGATCGGGTAGATCCGGTGGTGGAGATCGATTTTGTTATCGGCCAGAAAAGTCCGTCGGAAAACTTTTCTGGCGGCGATGGCGTAGTGGTGGCCGGAATCCGGCGGTGGGGGAGGGCTGCCAGAAAATTTGAGAGAGAAAAAGAGTGTTTAATATGAGTGTGTGTGTGTGTGTGTGTTTTTGTTATGAAATGAAAAAAAAGATATAAAATTTTTATATATATATAAAACTTTAAAATGAAAGTGTAATGGGTATAATAACTGAGGGTTAATTGTGTAAATATTTCACAGGGACCAAAAGTGTAACTTTCGTTAAATAACGGTTCGGGACTCGTTTGAGCAACTTACCGGATGAATTAAAATACGAAACTTACGCCATTGCGTTCGGAATCATTTTTTCGATAAAAATGAGTATTTACTTGATAATATTTCATAAATATTTTTATAACATTTATAAAAATATTTGTTACTTATTTTGTGACTCGGTTAAAAATAAAAATGAGTTTTAACTCGGATTTTCGCGTTATCAACAACGCTTAAATGATTAAAATACTAAATGATTTAATTTAATATTTTTATTAAATAAATAGTGATATATAAAAATATATTTAATTATTTTTGTGTGTCGGTACCCGTTGTGTGAAGTTTTCAAAACTTTGCGATGCTGTTTTAGCCCTCTTTTGATTGTTTTCAAGTCTCGAGTAAAACTAAAATTTACATCAAATTGCTTTAGGGTCCGAATCGTGAAAACGTGATTTAGTGGTTCGTTTTTGATAAATCAACTATGAATTAATATATATCATTTTTTGTTTTTGAATCAAATAAGTTAAAAATAACTTTCCCTTGAGATATGTAATAATAAATATAATTTATTATTTAAAATATGTTCCGAAAATTTTACCGGTCACGCGGTAATTGCTTTTATGTGACAATGAACGACCAAAAGTCAAAAAGGTCAAGTCAGACTCGAAAAGTCAAAGATTAAAATAGTCCTTTAAAATTTCGAAAATTCCCGAATGTTACAGTACCTACCCCTTAAAGAAATGTCGTCCTGAGATTAAATTTTTGTTAACCGCTTAGTGTGACTAAGAAACAAGACGCTGATAACTTGTATTTTAGGCAAAATTCCGGTGTTTCTCATCTTCAATCTACCAAAAAAAATTTGGCTAGGTTTGTCCAGGATATTTAATCCATCAAAATGGGTATCTCAAAATATATCATTACAGATATTATGACTGGTATAACCGCATTATAGGGAAAGTCTCATTATAGTGAAAACCTCAAGAAGAAGGTGTAGTCGCGTGAGTATGTTTGTATAAGTTGATAAAGGTACGAGGTCGGTTTGATTGTTCGTTTCTACTATCTGAAGGTCGTAATTAACCATCAACGTTGGATTAATGGATGTAAGTACCCAACTTACTTAACAGTACCTAAATAGTATCATGACTTAAATTGGTGTACTATTTGTCTGCAATGAGAAATTCAACTGAATAATATATCAACATATGCTTATCTTGTTTAAGGTGGGTTTCATCACTTAGTTGATAAAGTTTGTACAATCTGGGACCACTCCAGGACCCAACAACAGCAACCATAACGACAATAACCGTAACAGACGGTGATGGAATATTGTACCCAGTTTGCTATTTCGAGATGAATCAACTCCATTAGTTCAAGTGTGCACAAGTCTGTTAGTTCCACGAACAGTTCGCGATCATAAAGATATGTAACGGAAAAAAAGTACTGACTTAAGAATGAGATAAGGTAGCTCAAGTGAGACCTTAAGATTCTACTGAGTGGCAAGACACGATTGTGTCTCTAGACCCTTTTTACGGATTCTGGTGATTATCGAGTTCAGGTTCATACTCGTGTCATATTGGATACCATTAAGCCCACTCATTTATAATTCATTACTTGCATAAAGAAGCGTCCTAATTTATGTAAGTAAGAAATGATAAACTTATGGTTCGGGGATTTACAATTTCTTTATTTAACTGAAGGAGGTTGTCCCGAATTCCTTTCAGATAAAGAGATTTTAAATCATCCTTTATAATTTTGATGCAATACGCGTACCTCACCAACCTTTAAGGTGATGGATGGGACTGACGATGCAATGTGCTCTAAATGTAGTTGGAGAGTGTTCCAAACTCGTCTTCGGAGACGGGGAGTAAAACTATCAGGGAAATCACATAGTTTTCGAGATCGTTAATGAGTACTCGGTTAGAGTAACTAAGGTAAAAGTCTTTATGAACGAGTTAACATAGCAATTATCATATAAATCCTCCTATTACAAGTCCCGCCCATACAAGACTTGTAATACTTATGAAATTAATACATAATTCCCATGTAACAGAAACTTGTGACGGGCTTTGTTAACATAGCATTATCATATTCAATCCTCTTATTACAAGTCCAGCCCATACAAGACTTGTAATACTTAGATTTCATAACATGATTATATGTAAACAAATGATGAACGGCCTTTCGCGTATACAATATAGTATAAAGCTAATGAAGAAAAATAATATCCTTAGAGACCATTGTTTAACTTACAATGTCTAAGAACGAAGTGAGACATTGCGCAACTCACAATGTCTGACGAGTAGAATCAGACCATTGTGCAACCCACAATGTCTTAAAAATATTCTGGGTAGTTATATTAGAATAACCTCTTATATAAAATAAGCGTACGATATCCGCGAAAGAATGCAAGCATATATATTATTATATATTGTTTGTCACGTAAGCACTTAATGCATCACGTTAAAGTAAGCGCGTAAGCCAAGTTTTTATCTGCTTAGTGTGTATAGCACTTGAAATTGTTTTGATGTGATGCAATGTTTGTGAAAAACGGTTTTAGTCTAGGGTAAAATTATGCAGCTTGTTCACCAGTGCTCTGATACAATACTGTAACACCCCAAAAATGCGTGTCGATCGGATATACAAGAGAACGACCTATAGAATGTGTTCGTTTGAAAATAATCTCTGTTGATTTCCTTGAATTGATATAACATTTGTCCATAATTGGATCCACCATGAAACTTGATTGTATAGACTCCAATTGCACTTCAAGTAAGCCAGATCTTATCTCCTGAGAAAAACATGCTTAAAATGGTCAAAATAAAGTTGGTGAGTTCATAGGTTAGTTTAAATATGAATGTAAGTTTCAAATGAATGTATTTGTCCACTGTGTCATCACAGTACCATGTAAAAATCTCAAAGATTTATAAAGAATGCACAACACATTTTATGTCACCAAAAGTACCAATCTTATTCCAAAGATTTATAAAGAATGCATGACCAATCTAATGTCACCAAAATGTTTCAAGTATGTATTGCCACTTTATTCAAGGCACAGTAAATATCCATGTGAGTATAAAACAATGATTACAATTACTCTAAGTTCATGAAACCAATGCACTGATATAACAGTAAAAATTCATGTGTATTTGTTGGGGGCCCTGTAGGACTAACCAATCGTAATCTGTAACACCCCCATTTTTACATATAGCAGCGGAAGCTAATCTGGGGTATTACTTCAAGGTACAATAGTCATAATCATAGAAAACGATTAAAAAAGAGTCGTTTTTGAAAATAAGTTATCATTCATTATTTCTTCAGAGTTTTTACAAACGAGAGGTTCCAAAAATCTATACAATAAAGTTTGAATGATAACGGTTTTTCCATCTTCATGTCCTCGCCACTCCGTGCCATTAGTTACCTAAGATAAAACAAGCTAAAAAATCAACACAAAGATTGAGTGAAATCCATAAGTTTAAGTAATATAATTTGAATGCAAATGCGATATTTGGGTTACGTTGATATACACCTAGTATAAAAAAAACATATTTATTATTGCCATTAGCTCATGAATCCGAAGCCTTAGGGTATGGTGATACGTTATAGCCCCTGCGGGTACCTTTGCCAAAATACCTGCTTAATTTCTAATGATGTGCAATTGGTTACACGTAACTAGGAGATACACAAGGGGAGTCAGCCCAAATAGATCTATTCACTTCATTCGCGCTTACTACGGAGAGTAATTAACGGTTTATGATTATGGGGACTTAAAGGCAAAAGCATGTTATCTAGGCAATAGTAAATTTGAATAGCATACAGATAATATTGCATGCATGTTTATTGCATGTATCCCCCTCGCGGGTTTTATAAAAAGATTGAAATGCGTGAGGCTAATGAACTCACATGAAACAGTTTATAGGGAAATTGATAGCATATGTATATTGAATGAAAAGTAAACGGCTTCGTCACTGGGGCAACCTGGGTAATATATGTCAAGTCTTAGTTTGATTGATATGTAAGATTTTACTTCGAATTGTTCGTTTTGATATTGAAATTTATCATAAACACTGTTCGGGCCATCATTTAATTCAGAAGTCCTTCAGAAAATGTTTGAGGAGCTAGGGCCACTTAAATCGTGTTAAACCCAACAACTCAGTCAGAACGTAATACCAAGATGAAACTCCTTAATATGAAGCTCCCTAGTATTGTGGTATGATATGAATCCGGGACATGATTTTTGAAAGCACATCGATGATGAATGATATAATAGTTATAACATAAGCAGTTTTAAGCATTTTATTCAATATCTGGAAACGTTAAGCACGTCAAGCGTTAATTAAAGTTATGTCTTGTAATGTTTTGAATGTGTTTTTATACTTTTTCAAAATGTTACATTTTAGACCCTTGAGTTTGAAAAGTGGCAGAATATACCCTTGGAGTTTGCACTTTTACGACTTTGGTCCCTCAAGTTTAAAAGATATACCAAGTAAACCTTGTACTTTAAAAAGTGACATAATAGACCCTTGTAGTTATAACTTTGATAAAATGACACTTTTAGTCCTTTTAGTTATAAGTTTCTGAAAGTTACGATATATACCCCTTGCATGGATAATTTTAACAAAACATGTCCAAATTGCCATGCAAGCTTATTTTAACATTTCAATAGACATTTATAAGTTATAATAAACTAAAATATGAAGATTTAACATAACGCAAGTTTAAAATAATGATTCGTTAAGCTAGGAAGCAAAACGGGTCATATTAGGGTTTTAAAATGAAAACACATGGGTTTTAAGCTCAAATTATTTCATGACTTCTCAAATCACTTATTTTTAATCGTTAGTTAGCTTATTGGGATACGATGAATAACATATTATATATGGTTAGCCTATAGATTAGTAAAAACATTGAAATTAGGGTTTCGGGTGTACGGTTTTGGATCAAAAAGGTATAACACATAGGTTTTTGAGTTCAAAGCGTTACTTTTATGATTTAGCATGATCATATGAACATTATAAAGGTATGAATAATATATAAGCTTTGAGAAACCTCGGTCTATTGCAGCTTTATAGCTTAGAAAGGATCAGAATTCGGGACTTTAGCTTCTACGCTAGAATAACGACTCGGCTTTGTTTCTTGTTTCTTTTTCTTCCTTTCTTTACTTGAGGCTTCTTATAGACCACTTAGGATAGCTAGCGCTGCTCTCTCAAGGATTGCTACTAAGTAAGGGTTATAGTTTTAATGGTGGATGTGGGGGATGAAAGAAAAAATGAATGGTTTAGTGTTGCTATTTATAGGTAAATGACCCTTAGCTTCAAGGAAACTTTGCAGTAGGATCTGGTTAGGACACGTAAGAGACCTAGAGTATGATGAGGAGGGGCTAGTAGGTGTATTGTTTAAGCTAGAAACTAGCTTTGGTGAGGTGTTTTTGGTCTTGGTATGCCGTAGGTACAAGAGAAGAAACAAGAGCACATGTGATCAATTTTATATAGTAAATGAAGTAGATATTTGTTTAAGGTGCTTGTAAAGCAGCTTTAGGATGAAGTATCATGGTCATCAAGGTGCTTGATGGCAAGAAAAACTTTCAAATTGGGTCAAAATGCAAAGGTTTTGATTTCGGGTTCACTAGGGCTCATTTAGGGTTTTTATCTTGGAAAAAAATTTAGTGTATACTGATTAAGGATGATATGGTTACTGATCATGAGACTATATTATGGATTATAATCATTTAAGTTGATAGGTGTGGTTTGGGTCAAAGGGGTAGAATATGGGTAAACGGGTCAAAATCACAATAGGGCCACAATTAGGTTTTTCGGGATTTATTCTTTGTATATGAGTAGAATGGTGAAATGATGATGGTAAAGTGATTAAGAATGTCTGTAATTTTTGGTTATTAATATCTATTTAAGTATTTGGTTTAGGTTTTACAATGGATAAAAAACGAAGTACCGAGTCAGGGTTCTGATACTAGCTCGGTTTTAGGGTTTAGGTCTTGAATTGGGTTTTTGGTTGCTAAAAGATGTATGAAGCTTATGAATAGTATATTGATGGGTTTACACATTTATAAATGAGTATAGTAGCTTGTTACACATTCAAGTGATTGGTGATGATATTAGAATGAAAACGGAGGTAAACGGCTATTTAGGTTCGATGACTTAAGACTTGTATATTTAGCTTTTAAAGACTTGTACTTTGATTTAGGAGAGATTTTATATTTCAAATGAGATGTTATATTACTTGTACACATGCTTTAGTAGCTTGTGCATTCACTTTAGATGTTAACCTTTCATGAAATTAGGGTTTTAAAGGCATTATTGATAACGGTTTAAAGCCTGTTTTGATATAATGTTGCAAATGGTACCTTATATGAGTAATGTACTTTGTAATAATGATATTATGGATATGGACTTGATATATTATTGATGTTTGATGGACATATTTGGAAGATGATTGCCATATTGTAGGTTCGCATGAGCCTGTTACGTTAGTTATGTAAGAAATGTTGCACATTAGATATTGGCAAAGTAAGTATTGTAAGTTAATAAAGCGAAAAAATTTTCCTGAAAAGGTGATTCAATATTATATGTTTGATTGTACCATCATCTAATTATTAGATGGATATTTTCATTTTTGAAAATTGGGGTTGTTATATAATCTGATTGTTATTAACGTTTCGTTTACCTGGTGATAGCTAAGCACCTGAACGGGGATGTCAATCCGATTGATCTATGGTATATGCTTTCGGCGTGGACATCACGCTATAACGTTCGTTACCGGCGATAGCTAATCACCCGAACAGGGATTCACACCCGAATAGATCTATTTCATAACATTCGCGCTCACCCTCCAAGTGATTTACAGTTCATGACGTTGTGACGTAGACTTATATATATACCCATCACAGGTGTCCCCTCCAAGAACACCCAGGCAGTGATTTAAAGAATATATACTCCCGTTACCGGTGTCCCCTCCAAGAACACCCGGGCAGTAAAGTAAAAATATGTACTCCCGTTACCGGTGTCCCCTCCAAGAACACCCGGGCAGTACCGTTTTTGTCATCAGTTCAATCCGCTTAAGCTAATCCGTAATCCTTTCAAAAGTAAAGTACATATATTTGTGACCAAAAATGAAGTCAAGTAATATATCCCATAGCGAGCTATGTAAAAGAGTATGTGAACCAATTTGTAATCAAACATGTAAATGCATTTGTAAACAAGCATGTATCCCCCTCGCGGGTTTATAAACATTCAAAAGATTGAAAAGCGAGGTTATGAAACTCACTTTGATGTTGCAGAACGATTGGCAGAAGTGCACATATTAATCATAACACGAACGGAAACCGAAGCGGCTCGATCAAGAAGTTGCGACTAATCTTAACGGCTAAGTCCCACTAGCCTAGGATAATGTATTTGGGTTTTCCGATGAATGGTTACGTCAACGCGACACGTTGACAAAAGATTTAGATTTCAAGTTGTAATAGTTTGGTGGTTGGTTAAATAAATAAATCGAAAGCAACGCAAAGTATGTAATATATCCCGTATATATTACATAGGGAAAATGAACATGTATATAATTCGTATCGTGAATTATATAATAAAGACAAAAAATCCAAAGATTAATATGAAATGTATAATACATTGCAAGTATTATATAAAAAGTGAGAGTAAATAATTAAACCAATTATTTCGACACTATTTAATTAATAAAAACACCTTGCATAAAAGTTAGACACACGTCTTTAAGTTATGAATTAAACAACCGATGTTTGTAAAGCTTTTACAAAAGTTATGATTTTTACCTTCTAGTCAGGAATTTATAAAATAATATTTTATAAATAAATCTTTCGTCTTATCGACGGATCGTGGCTAAAATCGTTATCTTATTTGTAAAAGTATAATTTCTTATTCGTTTATCCGGTTATTGTATAATACAATTTATTATATCTTTAAAATATAACTTGGTCCCTTTTATCGGTTTCTAAAATAATAGAAGCTTTAGTAAAACATTACTAAATATAAAAATTTATATATAAATATTCGCCATGACATTTCCGTTTATATATCGTTCCCCACTTTTATCAAAATTCAATGTTTTCCCACTTTAATCAAATCATGTTGCAATATACGCTCGTTATTAATATATATAATTAGACAAATTTTTAAATAGTATATTTATTCAACCAATTTAAACCACCACAAGATCCGGTTATATAATTAAATATTAAAATATATTTATGAGTCCATTTTTGTATGATATATATTTATTCATCGTTTTATATGAACCAAACGCACCCTAAAGTTGTTTCTGCTCACCCAAACGCCCCTTGTGAGCTGTTAAACCCACAACCAAACGCCCCTTGTGGCTGTTTTTAATACCAAACACATTCTATCCTGTTTCTACAAAACCAAACATACCCATTTTTGTTATAACCAATAAAACAAACACCCCTAGTCTGCTGTTAATATACCAAACGCACCCTTTTCGGGACTGTCACAGCCAAACGCACCCCTATGATAGTGAATCCAGAACCAAACGCGCCCTATGGCTGTTTTAACAGCCAAACACACCCGGTGACGTTTTATTACCACCAACCGCACCCTCATGGCTGTTTACAGTCAACCAAACGCACCCTTGTGCGGAATGAATCAACCAAACGCACACTTTGCTGGTGAACAGTAACCTGGACGCAGCCTAGCTGCTGTCCCATCGAAACAAACACCCTTTTGTGGTGTTATAACAATTCCAACCGCACCCTTTTGGTGAGGACAAACCAAACGCAGCCTAGTTGCAGCCCCGAACCCAAACGCACCCCTTGTCGGTGCAAAACCACACCGAATGCACCCTCGCGGTGCCGAAAACAAACTAAACGCGCCCTTGGTGCAATATACAAAACCAACAGCACCCTTTTGGTGCGTGGCTGCCAAACCACCGAAACAAACACCCCTCGTGGGTGGCTGAACAGAGGAACAAACACCCTTGCGGTGTTTTCAAATAAACCACCCACACCCTTGTTGCCCGAGAACGAAACCAACGCACCCTATGGCTCGTGTCTTCGACCGAACGCACCCTTGGTGCTTAAAATAAACCAAACGGACCCGCTGTGGTGGTGATAACGATGACGAGGTGGTGGTGGCATGGTGTAGCAGCGGCGGCTGCCGGAAAGGGGGGGAGATGGCGCGAGTGGGGGAGAGTGATGGTGGGGATCGGGTAGATCCGGTGGTGGGGATCGATTTTGGTATCGGCCGGAAAAGTCCGCCGGAAAACTTTTCCGGCGGCGGCGGCGTGGTGGTGGCCGGAATCCGGCGGTGGGGGAGGGCTGCCGGAAAATTTGAGAGAGAAAGAGAGTGTTTAATATGAGTGTGTGTGTTTTTGTTATGAAATGAAAAAAAAAGATATATATAATTTTTATATATATATAAAACTTTAAAATGAAAGTGTAATGGGTATAATAATTGAGGGTTAATTGTGTAAATATTTCACAGGGACCAAAAGTGTAACTTTCGTTAAATAACGGTTCGGGACTCGTTTGAGCGACTTAACGGATGAATTAAAATACGAAACTTGCGCCATTGCGTTCGGAATTACTTTTCCGATAAAAATGAGTATTTACTTGATAATATTTCATAAATATTCTTATAACATTTATAAAAATATTTGTTACTTATTTTGTGACTCGGTTAAAATAAAATGAGTTTTAACTCGGATATTCGCGTCATCAACAACGCTTAAATAATTAAAATATTAAATGATTTTATTTAATAAAAATATTAAATAAATAGTGATAATTAAAAATAAATTTAATTATTTTTGTGTGTCGGTACCCGTTGTGTGCAGTTTTCAAAACTTTGCGAGGCTGTTTTAGCCCTCTTCTGCTTGTTTTCAAGTCTCGGGTAAAACTAAAAAGTTGTCTGAAATATCGTTTTACATCAAATTGCTTCAGGGTCCGAATCGTGAAAACGTGATTTAGTGGTTCGTTTTTGATAAATCAACTATGAATTAATATATATCCTTTTTCGTTTTCGAATCAAATAAGTTAAAAATAACTTGTACATGAGAGATGTAATCATAAATATGATTTATTATTTAAAATATGTTCTGAAAATTTTACCGGTTACACGGTAATCGCTTTTATGTGATAATAAAAGACCAAAGGTCAAAAAGTCAAGTCAGACCCAACAAGTCAAAGGGTAAAATCGTCATTCAAAATTCAAAAATTCTCGGATGTTACACTTCTTCTAGGCGTCTACTTAGATAACTCACGCCTAGAACTCACACATACCTTTACAAGACCTTTACATATTTTCTGTGCACATCTAAACTACACGCCTGGGACCTCCTTTTATAACATAAGGAGTCAAAGACTTACAAAGGAAGATAAACATTAGACAAAGAAATCTTTTAAAAATATAGGAATATCTTCTGTTATCTTCTATCTGAATAAGGAGATCTTCTATATTCTTCAAAATCTTTCATCTTTTGAAGAATTCCAACTTTGCATTTAAGTCCTTTTGTTTCATTCTTTTATTCACTTTGTCTCATCAAATCTAGAATCCCAACAATCTTCCCCTATTTGATGATGACAAAACAAACAAAGTCATGTATGAACTTCAATATAAAGCCAAAGCTTCTCCTGAAGTTGAGATATAATCGTCTCCCTGAATGAAACAAAATCTTCTTAATTCAGACTTCCTTTGTAACATGCCACACCAAGGATCTATAAGTTGCAACCTGTTAATATTTCTTCCCCTTTTTGTCATAATCCAATAGGGAACTTATGAATGTAAGCAACTTTAATTTCAACCACTTCAAACCAATATCACACTACTAACCCAAACTTTCCAATGACTTGAATTACCCTCCATGACGCATAATAATAATAATGAATCCAAGCAGTAGAAATCTAAACTAGCAGTAGTAATAATGACTAGCAGTAGTAAAAACCTTCACCTCGATGATGCATGTAAATGGTTAAACATTTTAACAATAAGCTTCCCCTGAAACCCATATGTTAACCATTTCGTGAATCTTCAATTCTGTAGGTTTTTGTAATGATTACTGATGAAGAAAACTAAGTATTACAAACTTGATGCTGAAGTAGAATAACCCAAACTTGTGTCTTATATCTTGTACTATCCATGTGACTTTGAACTCATACCAAGACCAAAATACAAGTAGATCGCAACCTCTTGACAAAATCCTCATCTTTTATGAGACACATAACCAAAGTGATAGCAAATATGAGCATTGAGCACCATAAGATTGTAAATCACACACCTTTGCTAGATTCGTCAAGTCTCCGTCACAACATTGAAAACACAAACAAGTTACCTCCTGCTAAAAGATATGATAAAACATAAACCCAAATAATTCCACTTCAACTTCAATTATTTGTTAAATAATCTTCTTCATAACCAATTAAATCAATGAATACAAGCCTTTAAACGTTTAAGAACATTTAAAACAAAAAACCAAAAACAATCTGTTAGCTTCTCCTTAAACGAAGCATCCTGTTCAATCCGAGATCCTAACCATGTGTGTCATCCGATATCGATTAATGCTAACAGTTTTAACTTTAAGCCCAGCAGTAGAAACAATCCAAGCAGCAGAAACATATAACTGGCAGTATAAACCATTTTAACTTACTAACAGTTTTAACTTAATACTGCTTTCATATTATCAACTCAAGCAGTATTAACAAGCTTCCTGGCAGCATTAATATATCACAAAGTATATTAGCAACACTTTATTTGTCTCTAAACTGTCATAGATTTGATTACTCCTTCCTCCCATGGCTTTTTGTGACACTTTTTAGTGTTACTAATCTGTCACGAATCTTCATACTAACGAGCAGTACTAAATTTCTTATCTTTCAAACAGTACTAACTCTTTAAAACACCAGCAGTATAAACATCCAATGAGCAGTACTAACTATGAAGTACAGCAGTACAAACGAACTCCTTTGGCAGTATTAAAAATATTCGAACAGTACAAAGTTTCATTCAAGCCTAAATGCAATACCAACTGCTAACCCTAGCAGTTTAAACACCCATGATCAACCAGCTGTACAAACATAGCAGTAGTAACCAATACTTAAATCCCAAATAGTATTAAGTTACCCTTATCATTATAGTTGATCGAATCCAACAAGCAATAGTACTAATCACCTTTAATCACTCGTTGCATCATAAAATTCAAGAGCAGTACTATTCTTTCAAGTGAGCAGTACTAATAAGATAGTAGTATTAATCGTGAATACCTGGCAGCATTATCCCTTAACATGTAGCAATATTATCGAGTAGCACAAACACAAGATAACATCATGACATATCTTGTTGTCGACACATCAAGTAACCTTAGTCGACACATCATCTTCCACCAGTAAAGCAAGACGAACCAATAGAAGTAGACTTACTTCTTATTGCCAGTAACTTTAGTCATCTCATCTTAGTCTACCAGTAACCTTAGTTGATAGCATCAGTAGGATTTCTCGAATTACATGACAAAATAGGAGTAACCACAATCCGAAACCATTTGTCCACAAGTAGACTTAATCCACCAACAGTAAGATTACATTGATCGTTCCTACTAGGGTAACACATTCATGATCAAATAAAACAAGTACCATCATGCCATCTGCTGCTTTAATGTCGTTAACACCATCAATGAATTAGAGTTTATGTAAACCATAGATAATCATGAACTTGTACCTTGTTGCACCTTGTTTGATCAAATAATAATAGTTGTTGCTTCTTTTCATTATAGGTTCTTGGATCGTTTATAGATCAAGAGCCTTGTGGCTCTAATACCATGAACTTGTACCTAGATCAAGAGCCCTGTGGCTCTGATACCACCTGATAGAACTTATCGGCTAGGGATGATTAGTGCCACAAACTACAAACCACAGGGATGATTTTTGCAGTTTACTCTAATAACAATGAACATAAAGAATATGCATAAGGGAAATAACATAATGAACAAAGTTATTCAACAAGGTTTTTCTTCATTATCATACACTCCAAGCCCCAATTCTACATGATCAGTGTAGCATGGTTACAACTAATCTATAACATGATCAATGAAACATTGACCTTGGGGCAACATACTTCTTCTAGGCGTCTACTTATAGAACTCACGCCTAGAACTCACACACACCTTTACAAGACGTCTACATATTTTCTGTGCACATCTAAACTACACGCTTGGGACCTCCTTTTATAACATAAGGAGTCCAAGACTTACAAAAGAAGATAAACATTAAACAAATAAATCTTTTAAATATTTAGGAATATCTTCTGTTATATTCTATCTGAATAAGGAGATCTTCTAGATTCTTCAAAATCTTCGATCTTTTGAAGAATTCCAGCTTTGCGTTTAAGTTCTTTTGTTTCATTCTTTTATTCAATTGGACTCATCAAATCAAGAATACCAACACTTTCAAAACATGTCATTTCTATTTTTCTTAATGGTTTGTTATTAAATGAAAGATAACAAACCGGTCTTTAAATAAATGAAAGTGTGCAATCATGTACATTTATCCTCACAACGAGAAGATAACAACTTCTCGAACTTGAGCCGACACAAAAAGTCAATTCAAAATACGTTCAAAGTCTTTCGAGCTCAAGTAACATTGGTTTTTTAAAACACGTTGAACACAATTTTTCAAGAAATTCTCTAAAGATTCTTCAAAAACATATACAAGTAGCTCAAACTCAATTTCACATGGAATTTACAAAGTCATAATCCTATTCTCTCAATTGGTGTCATATGTGTGAAATTGAGGGGGAGCAAGAAGAAACAGTTCCACATAACTCATGTTGTAACAATTTTCTCCCTATAGAATTTTCAAGTCAAATTTTAATCACCGAGTAATTCAAAAACTAAGTGCATTAGTATTTAAAATAAGGGGAAAATGTAATTAGAATGTGATCTAGAAAATAATAAGTGATCTAAACGACTCAAAGTGCTTGATACTCTTCAGAAAAAGTTTTATGGTTACGATCTCATACCCAACAACATCTTAATTCATGACGATTCTAAAGTTATAAGGTGGTTAGATTAGGTATTAGTCCTATGATCCAACCAGAACCGGAGGGATCTACCCAAGGCACTCCATAGTTAGAAATAGCGGTCCTTAGGTATGATTGGAGATGAATGAGTATAAGGGAATAATGCCGACTAAGATTGAGCTAACACTGGAACAATCACAACAAGGTGTTAGTAATGATGTCTTGGTAAGCATTAAAGGGGTTGAAGAATGAAAAAGAAATGTAAGGATAAAGGGTCTAAAGAAAGAAGCCCTCCATATAACTTTAGGCAGAAACCGGGTCAATACATAATCTATCGATTGTCACAAAGATGAATTCTAATATTGAAGACGACGTCATGGACCCAGTGATGCAATGCACAATCCTTCCTAGCCATTCGAGTTTCTCTCAACAGAAACTTGTCTCATTTGTCATGGAGATACACACGTTATCTATTGGCATCTCACTCCAAGATTGTTGATATTGAATAGGTAGCAGTCTGCTCCAGCCTCCGATTACTAAAACCAAAACGCACTAATCGTATCTAGAGCCAAGAGATCATTAAAATAAATCTCATTAGGATACATTCCATTACAAGCACTTGTTGAACACCAATAAGTTCACTAGATGTTAACAAGAGTCCTACGTATTATCCTTGTGATTTTGCCAGAACATCCGAGTGATACTTAAGTATTCACCGTGAAGATGGATATCCTGCTTGAGCCAACATCACACAAGCTCTTGGTAGGTGACTTGTACGATTCTATATGAATCAAACTTGTGTCAACTGGAAAGAAATGATGGTGCGAAACTATGTGAATCAAACTTGTTCCAGTTTATTGAATTGACGACTCAATCAGAAAGATAGTAACTATCTGATTCACTCATATCGTGTTGTCTGCTTTGAGACGTTCCGACATTGAGAACAAGCAAGTACGGTGAATCTAATGCATACACGTTAGAGGATCTAACACTTTGAGCTGGAAACCCTGTCAAGGAGGTTCTTCTAAATTGAACCTACTTGATCAAAGGTATAGTATTTATACTGTAAAACGGTCCTCATAGAACCGGGGGTTAATGTAACCGAATCTCGACGAATGACAAAGCCATATTCGTCCATATCTGTTGTTTATCACTAACATTAAAATGTAGGTACAAACGACAGTGTTGCAGCCTCATTACAGTAGAGTCCGATTCATTACCACGTGCTCATACTCAAGCTACAAAGACATGCTATAAGCATCATAATTCAAGAATCAAGAATGCTCAAAATACAAGGACTTTCGCAAACTCTGATATTCAAGATCTTCCTAAAAGTTATCAAGATTATCAAGACAATGATTATCAAGGGAGATTTTTAGCAAGCTTTCAACATGATGCATAGTATGAGCATGTTAGTAAAGACACAAGATCGCAAGATGGCAGAGACAACAAGACAAACAAGGAAAAGATTTAAAGATCTCAGAATTAAAGTCAAAGTCAAAAAGAAAAGGCTCAAGATCAAAGATCACACAACATAAAGGAACAAGCCTACAACAAAGATAAAGACAAACCACAAGACTCAAGAACTCAATGTCAAAGCAATCTTAAGAAATCCAAGACCATGTTATGACTATGAACATGGAAGCTCAGAATCTATCAGAAACCAAGCTTCGGGGGAGATTGTTAGCCTCATAATATTGAGTCAAACAAGGAAGCTCGTTTCAAGGTTTAAGACCTCACTTTGAGGGAGATTGTTAACCTCAAAATATTGAGTCGAACAAGGAAGCTCGGCCAGCCAATAAGGAAGCTTTGGTCTTTATTTAATTATATATTGTAATAGGCTAGAAAGGGAAAACGGGCTCGTTTATGTAATATAATCGGTCACGTGTTATGGGCTAAAGCCCAAGTAATCCTAAGTAATCCTAAGCCCGGCCCATAGAAAGCCTATAGGCAAGTAAGCCTCATGGTGTAAGTATAAATACCACTCTCCAAGTATGGAGAGGGTGTTGGTTTATTTGTATTTTCTCACAAGTTTAATCAACCACTCTTTTCTTCTCTCTAGTTTCTCTCTCTAACTTCTCTCTAATTTTCTTATCATTCTTCTCATCTTTATTTTTCTCTTTATTTCTCTCTAACTTTCTCTAAAATTCTTCATATCTCTCATCTTATTTTTCTTGTTCAAATGGTGAAGTGAGGTGATTCTGGGTTCCGACAATAAAGCATATCTCTTTGAGAATGACTACTTCTAATGTTGGTAAAGAAGTATAGAAGTATTAAATAGGATCTCAACCACCCATCCTATGCTTGACATGTGTACAAGGAACCTTATTGTAAACCCTAATTCCTTAGTATAAAAGGAATGTTGTATGGGAGTAAATAGAAAACTCTTGCAATTAATGTGACACACATTCAAAAGCTGTTTACTCCTCGAATAAAACAATAGAACCCATTAGGCTTCAACTTCAGTGTTGGTTACAAAGTTTGTACTTAAATTTTATACCTAGGTTTGAGTTCAAGTTAGAGAGGAGATCACCAAATTGTCATTCAACTACTTTGCTATTACGCAAGAAAAGTATGTCATAGATTCTTTATTTATTCTAATAAGAATTTAAACGTTGAAAAGTACATCTTGTGTTGTTTTAAACTTGTTCTTAATACGTCTTAAATAGTTGTTTAAAACTTAGACTTTGTTTTCATGGAATGTGATTAGTTTAACTTGATAAACCAAATATCATATTCAAGGGGACCAACTAGTGGTATCAGAGCGGTTTGATTTGTAAAACCTTTTTCAAATATCTTTATATAAACTGCTCAAAAAGATTTTTAAAATCAAGATCCATAAATGGCAGCAGATATACCACAAACTCTATAATATAGGGGTGACCAGTTAAATGTTGCTCCCTTACTAGAGATAGAAAACTGCACAAATTAGAAGAAAAGGTTCATGTGCCACATAGTTGGTATTGAACCTCAATTCAAAAATATTATTCTCAATGGTCCATATGTCCCAATGACAGCTGGTGTGCGAAAACCTAAAGCACAATGGACAAACAATGAAAGAAAAGCTGGTAACTTAGATCAGCGACTTAAAAGTCTCATTATGTATGTCCTACCAGATGACCAAATGAATTCTGTTATTAATTGTGAAACAACAAAAGCAACATGGGAAGACCTAATACTATAACATGAGGGCCCCTTTGATGTGAAAGAAAAATAAGGTCATGGACCTAAGTTGTGTTATAATACCTTCAGATTCAAGGAAGGTTAACATCTTACACAAACTTTTAGTAAATACAAAGCTTTGATGAATGAATTAGTAAATGATGGCATTAAACTTTCAAAGCTTGAAATAAATACTGGTTTCATCAATGGGTTGCCAAAGAAGTGGCTAAGTTTCTACCAAAGCCTCAAAAATGCTAACCATGTTAGGGATTTTAAGCTTGCTTCACTATTTGGCAAACTCAAGTATAAAGAAAGCCTAATTGACAATATTTATGAAACTAAAAAGAAAAAGTCTCTAACTACTACCACACCCTTGTCAACTGCTTTTTTCTCAACCTCTATTGTCTAGGACTTTCAAGATAGTCCAGATGATGAGGAGGATACAAGAAGCAGTCAAGAATACATGAATGACCTAGAAATAGAATTTCATGAAAGAGCTTTTTTAGCCAAGTCTAAAAGATTCTTCAAAAGGGGTACTTATAGGTTTAGTGGTGCAAAGGAAACTGGCTAAACTGAATGCCACAAATGTGGTAGAAAAGGTCACTTTGCCCTTTTTTTCAAAAAATTTAGTTCCCTCATACTCATTACCATTTCAAAAAATCATCAACCAAAGTTCATCAATTCCTCTCAACAACACAAACCTGAACTGTGACCCAACAAGGACTTTGAAACCAAATACAACAAAGTTAAGGCTAAACTGTCCCTCCTCAGTTTAGGTGCTTCATAATCCAAATCTTCTCATGTTAGAAACCGAGGTCTAGTAGCAGAAGCTTATGAGTGAGATGAAGAGGAAGTGTCATCAAATGACAATGAAATGGTGGAGGTAAAAGTGCTCATGGCACTGGCTAATGATGAAAGTAGTGCCGTTGGCAAAGAAAGTGCCAGAAATGGTGAATGGGTTAAGATCTCTATGAGAAAGGTACACACTCTTCTTGAAATCGAAGATAATGATGAAAGAAAATATTTTCTTGATTATTTATGTGTTGATCTTAATTTGTTGATGAACAAAGAACTAATCTAATGATTAAGCATAGAGATATTGTTCAAGAATTGAACACATGCAAAGAAAAATTGTTAGAATTAAAATAGGCTAAGCTTGATTTTCTAACTATTCGGCAGGAAAACACTAAAATTCTCAAAGAAAATCAAGCCTTGAGGAAAACAGTTCTAACAAGGTAAATCATTTTATTAGTGAACAAATTCCAAATCAAAAGAGAAAAATCTTGGGAGCTGACCAACTCACTGATGATACCTCAAGTTCTAGGCAAAAAGACTTGGTCTTTGTCAAATCTTCAACTGAGGACACAAATGTGTCTAAACCCAATGTTGAAAGACCATGGCTATCTGAAGCTAAAGGTTTCAACTTGCTAAATTATGACACTGGAAGAATTCTCTCTACTAAATCACATGTGAATGTCATTGAATCTTCAGTCACTATGATAGTCACTGACTCTTCAGTCACTGACTATGATTCAGCTAAAGAATCAACTTCAGTTTGTAGCACCCCGCTTTCTCCACTAGAGAAGCTTCCTGGTGCTGAACCTCAGAATGAACTTCAACCTGGACCTAAAACAATCAAATCAATTTTAAAAGCTTGTTCTACTAGAAAAGATGAAACATCAAAAGATGTGATCATAAATGAAATAATTAATTACTCAGCTCCTGCTAAAGGAACAAAGAATGTTTCAGCTTCTAAAAAGAACTCAGCTTCTTTTGGTAAACTGAAGAATGTTATAACTGAAGTATGTTAAAACTAAAGACGGCATTCCTATGTCTGTGGTAATGAAAGAACTGAATGATCTAAAAATGAAAATCAGCAAAAATCAGTCATCTTACACCAGAAATAACAAACCTCATCAAGTTTCTCAAAACTCACATCAAACAAAATACAAAACACAATTCAAAAAGGGTTGTGAACTTTGTAGGATGAATAATCATCTTTTAAAAAACTACTACAAAGTTTTGTTTTGTATAAAATGTGAGAGAACTGATCGCATAACATGTGATCATGACTGAATAATTAGGTATATGAACATGGTTCAGCATCTCAAAACTCAAGGTGAGTCTTCCTCAAGATCTCAATCCTTCAGACCACTGAAACCCTTCCCACCATGGAAACATTATGGGTATAATGATCATAAATATGATGATTATATCAACTATCTTATATGTGAAATATGTGGAAGTTATGACCATGGCACAAAGGGTCATAATCGAATCATTTCTCTCAGAAAAGGAATCGCATGTCACAAAAATTTATGAAACTTGTGGTAGTACGGTTCTATACAAGTGATCACAATGGCATTGAGTAGTTAGAAAAGGTGAAGCACTTCAAGCTAAGAAAGTTGAATCTTTAAATGCTAATAGATTAAGACTCCCACCAAAAGGTGGGGTCTTAAGCAAAAACTAACCATTACTTATTGTATGTGTAGGAGTGACATCAGGAAGCCAACTCCTAATACATGTATAGTGGATGCTCAGGGCATATAACTGGTGTCAAAAGCTATCTGCACAAATATGTGGAACAACCAGGCCCTAAGGTGGTATTTGGAGATGACTCTACATGCACCACTGAAGGATATGGTTCTATTAAATGTAATGGTATAGTTTTTACTAAAGTAGCATTTGTGATTATTCTTAAGTATAATCTTGTTAGCATAAGTCAATTGTGTGATGCTAAATACATTGTTCAGTTTGATGAGAACAGAGAAATTATCTTTAATTCTAACAAAGAAGTTGTGATGATTGCTCATAAAATAAGAGATGTCTATGTTTTTGACATGACCTCTTCAGTACAGGAATCTTGTTTCTTTGCTAAAGCATCTGAAAGTCTAAACTGGAATTGGCACAAAAGATTCTGGCATCTAAACTTTAAAACAATCAATCAACTGGCCAAACAAAATCTTGTTATTGCCCTCTCTTGTCTACTCAAAAGACAACCCATGTTCGTCATGCCAAAAGGGAAAACATCATAGAGGCAGTTTCAAAACAAAACAAACATCATCAATTAAAAAATGTCTTCGTCTTCTTCACATGGATTTGTTTCGACCTATACGTAACACCCCCAAATTGGGTCGCAGCGGAATAAGGGTCCGGGGCGTGTTACTTCATAGATCAATAACACAAGATATACATAGAACGACCAAAAAGTCGTTTTAAAACTGATACATTGGATTTATTTAAAAGACTTAATACAAAAGCATATAGCTTTACTTGTTGCTGATTATTATTACAAAGATGCTGGTTTACAACATAAAACAACCATATCTTTAGCATGACTTCCCAAAACAAAATCACCAATGTATCCTTGGCACCTTATGCTTACTGATCTCCTGAAAAACATTGCTTTAAAACGTCAACAATAATGTTGGTGAATTCATAGGTTTGATAAATCATAATATGTAGGTCGCAACAAGACTTTTCCAAGTGATAGAATGACAACACATGCAGACATCACAAAAAACTAGATTACATTTATCACTAAGCTCATGACATCTGTATTGATCGTCGATCTTTTTTTGCATTATAATATTATTGCATATACGCCCATCCGGATGTCTAACATAAACATCCAAAATTCGACTTGGTTAGAACGTTTCGTTCCTAGGATAGCTAGTCACCCGAACGGGGGAGGTCATTTACCAAATAGATCTATTAATTTACTTTCCGCGCTCCACATTAATGTAAATTCTCAACTAAATCTATGCAATTGAAAGGTCATTGACATGGGACTTAACTGGGTTTATCGCAATTAGGCAAATAATGTTATCCTATGTAATCATAACATGAAACTTAACCACTTGTGTCCAATTGTAAAGCATTGCATGTTTTTCACCCCAAAAACTTTGTAAAACAAAAGTATGTAAAACGTGGGGCTATGAACTCACCTTGAGTTCTGATAATCCAAATATCGCAGATAACGCGTCACGTAAAAGATCGAATGCAACCAAAATTATCATAGGTCGTATAAGTACCAGGTACTTCGATTAACTAACATCATATACAGGTCTACGTTAGTCACATCATACTATCGTTCGGGTTATCATAATTTGACATTTTCAATATTTTGACCCTCTGGTGAACAGTAACTTTTACTGTTCACATCAGACGTGACTTTTATTTCAATCGTATTTGTTGTCGTAAAACCCGTAAATGTCGTATTATATTCGTTATAGCTCCGTTTTAAACGATTCTTTCGAGGACGTTCTCGTTATTGAAAATCCTATCAATTTATAAGGTTTACAAAAATGTAACTTTCTGTCATGAATAGTAACTTTTATAAAAAATATTTTTATAGAAGTATTAATTGTCGTAAACTCGCGAAATTCATAACTCGCTCGTTATTAATTGAAAAATTACGATTCTTATCATTTTGGAATCCTAAAAATATGTATCATTTGTTAAAAATATCAAACTTGCTGTTTGAAAATTTTTTATAAAAAGTTTTTATACAAATTCTTTAATAAATCCGTTTATTTATCGTATAACTTGTTTTTAACGTAACTTTTTCGTTATTAACCCGTTTGACAAGTTTCTTAATTTTTCGGAATCATCGTGAAATGTATTATCTTATAAAAATATAAAATAAGTATATTTTTATAACACTTTTGGACAGAATGTTTAAATAACTTTCATAAGTCCATTTTTGACCTAGTTTTTATGTTTTACCACTTTATACTTTTTACATAATAACCATAAGTATACAAGTCTTCTCATCTTATTATATCCTTATTTTAATGATCATATAACATTACTATAGGTCCATTATTAACCTTAACATGTCATTTGTATTTCTTTTACTTGAATCATATTAAGAAACTTTTATAAACCCTAATTAACATCAACACTTTTTAAGCTTAATTAAGATTGTAAAATACTTAGGTATCCATTTATAACTTCATATTACTATCCATAAAACATGTGTATAAGTTCATAAAACTATATTTACAAGAAAAATCCATGTTTACAAGTTAAACATATCCTAATGGTGATTTCACTATATAAACATCACATATTCATATAATCATATAAATGAAAAGTTAAGGGCTTAAGATAACCTTAATGAGATGATGTAGGATGATGAAAATAAGTGCTAAACCCTTGTTTAGATATAAAACCCTAGTTTCACTTTTCTTGATTAATACTTGTAAAAGGTTAGCCAATGCTTGTGATCACCTTAGAATATCTTAGAATGGATGTGTATAGGAGTGTATAGGTTGAATAAAATTTTGTATGGATTGTTTATAAGGGTGTATGTTTGCCGAAACTTATATG
>BQNB010057379.1:13800-27894 GCA_026074375.1 Tanacetum coccineum | reverse complement strand
AAATAAATGAATTAACTAAACTTGTTCATATGTTAATTGATGAAAAGGTCAATTCTAACCAAAAGACTCAAGAATCAAATTCAAAGATTCAAAAGACCGAGTCATCCAAATTAGTTGATTCATCAAGAATGAGTCAAGATTCTAAACCTAAAGTTCATAATACTGGCTCATCAAAGTCACTCAGGCCCAAGCCTATTCAAAAACTACAACTTAAGTGTGAACTCTGTCACTATACCAATCACTTAACTGATGATTGCTATAGGATTCTCTACTGCATGATATGCAAAAGGGAGGATCATAGGACCTTAGATCATGAGATGAATACTGCTTCACTAAAAAGGAGTGAGAACTATAAGGCTCAGCCTTATCAGTATGCATCTTATTCCAAGCAGATCCTGAAAGCAAATGCAAAGCCTTTCCCACCATGCACACATTGTGGTTTCAATGATCACAGACCTGGTGATTGCAGAAACTACCCTAAGTGTGGAATATGTGGAAGTTATGATCACTTTACCTCAGGACACAATCGTGTCATTCATATCAGAGGAGGAATGCTAGCTGAGTCCTCTTAGTCTAGTAAATCTTTAATTAGTGTAAAGCGCAATACATGTGGAAGCACTGTACACTCCACCACTGACCACAATGAGTTTGATCACTTCTAAAGAGGTGATAAAATTCAGGCTGCAAAGGCTAGGGAGCCCACCAAAAAGTGGGTTCATAAAAGAAACTAACCCAAGTTTATTATTTGTGTAGAGACACATCAGGGAGCCCATTTGGTACCTGGATAGTGGATGCTTAAGGAGTATGACTGGTGTCAAGAGTTATCTGCACAAATATGTAGAGCAACCAGGTCCTAAGGTAGTGTTTGGTGATAACTCATCTTGTATTACTAAGGGATATGGTTCAATAAACTGTGGGGGTATAGTTTTCACAAAAGTAGCCTTTGTAAATGGTCTTAAGTACAATCTAATTAACATTAGTCAACTCTGTGATGCTAAGTATATTGTACAATTTGATGATAAGCAAGGAACAATATTTAATGCTAACAAAGAAATTGTCCTGATAGCACCTAGAAGAAATGATGTTTATGTCCTTGACATGTCATCACTGACTCCAAATGGAGCCTGCTTCTTTGCCAAAGCCTCAGAAAGTGTAAACTGGCTATGGCATAAAAGACTATCACATCTCAATTTCAAGAACATTAATAAACTTGCCAAACAAAACAAAGTTCTTGGTCTTCCTTCCCTAGTTTATTCAAAGGATAAACCTTGCACAACATGTGAAAAGGGAAAGCACCATAGAGCTTCATTCAAAACTAAACAAAACTTCTCTATCAGGAAGTGTTTGCATCTTCTTCATATGGATTTGTTTGGACCAGTAAGTCCAATGTCCATAAATCATGAGAAATATACCCTAGTCATTGTTGATGAGTACTCAAGGTACACATGGGTTCACTTTCTCATGAAGAAGAGTCAAGCACCTTTATCTTTTTTTCAAGATGGTAGGCAAAACCAAAATAATGTAAAAGTCAAACAAATCAGAACTAATAATGGGACTGAGTTTAGAAATCATGAGCTTGAGAGTTTTTATGATGAGAAAGGAATTTCTCAGAACTTCTCTTCTCCTTATACACCTGAAAAAAATGATGTAGTTGAAAGAAAGAACAGAACTCTCATTGAGGCTGCTAGAACAATGCTGAATGGATTAGTACTTTTTAATCATTTTTGAACTGAAGCAGTCAGAATAGCCTGTTATACTCAGAGCAGATCAATCATTGTCAAAAGACATGATAACACTCCCTATGAGATATTCAAATAAATAATCCCTGATAAGCTATTTTCATGTGTTTGAATGCCCTGTGTTTATTCATAATCACAAAGATCGTCTAGGCAAATTTGATGCTAAGGCTAATGATGATTATTTCTTAGGATATTCTTTTGTCTCAAAAGCTTTCAGAATCTTTAACACAAGAGACAAACAAGTTAAAGGTGATTATATGTGATATTTTGATGAGGAGTATGGAAATGCCATTAGGTATCACTTTCATACATCAAAGGATGAGATTAGAATTAATAGTTCCTCTATTATCCTCTAGATGAATTTATTCATGAGGATGATCCATCTAGACAATATCAAACAGATTATGATATCTCATACTATGTTATTCCTCATGGTCGTGCACTCTTTGAACTTACCCAAGAAAATCATGTTCTTGAAGTGATTGCTTCAAACGAGCCTGATATACATCTTACTAAGGATACTGAATTTCCTCCTGGTCTAATCAACACTAAAAGGACTCATGAACAAAATGTTCAGAAAGAACAAATTATCACCCAACCCACTGAAGGACCATCAGGGAACAATACTAAAATCTCAATATCTATTAATGAATATTTAGTCCCCGATGTCCCTCAGTCTCATATATCCAACTAAGCCTCTACAATTTCTCATCATGTTCCTCAAATGAATAGATGGTTCAAAAGGTCCCTACTAATTGAAATTAGTGAATTATAATTGGTTGATTTGGTGTAGGCATGCTTATAAGAAGCATAGTTGCTAAGCTTTTAACTACCTCAACTAGTGAATGTCTATTTGCTGACTTTCTCTCTAAGATAGAACCTAAAAAGGTGTTTGAGGCACTGAAGCACCCAGGATGGGTTGATGTCATGCAATAAGAACTGAATTAGTTCTACAAAAACAAAGTATGGACTCTTGTTCCTCTCACTTATGAAAAATAGCTATATGCTCCAAATGGGTATTCAGGAACAAGAATGAAGCATGGATATCACATAATCTCAAAAACAAAGCAAAAGGATAGTTGCACAGGTTAAGAAGAAGGAATTGACAACAATGACTTGAAACCTTCTGCACCATAGTGGATGGATTGAAGCCATCATATATTCCATTGCTTTTTTAATATATGACTTTAAAGTTTTCAGATGGATGTCAAAAGTGCCCCTTTCTAAATGGTAAATGAAAGAAGAAGTTATGTTAAAACAGTCCTCTGGCTTTGAAAGTATGTGAGTTCCCTGGACTATGTCTGTAAACTTGACCAAACCTTTATGGATTAAACAAGCACCAAGGGCATGGTATGAACTCTCTTTACTTTCCTTATTCAAAATACATTCACCAGGGGAAGAATAGATAACACATTGTTCATCTATAAATCAAAAGGAGATGTCCTCCTTGTTTAGGTATATGTAGATGATATTATATTTGGCTCAACAAGTTATAAACTTTGTAAATAGTTTAAGTACCCGATGACAAAGAAATTTGAAATGAGTATGATGGGAGAACTCACTTACTTTCTTAAACTACAAATTAAGCACGATGATAAAGGAATCTAAATTTGTCAAGAATAGTACACTAGGAACTTACTCAAGAAATATGAAATTTCTAATAGTTCCTCAATGAAAACACCCATTGTTCCTACAAACAACTTAGGTTCTGATCTTGCTGGCAAGCCAGTCAATAAGACCTCATATAGGGGAATGATTAGGTTACTGATGTACTTAACTGCAACAAGGCCTAATATCCAATTCTCCACAGTCTTATGTGCAAGATATCAGTACAATCCAAAGGCATCACATCTAACTGGTGTGAAAAGAATCCTCAAGTACCTGAAAGGTACTCCTACCCTTGGTCTGTATTATCCAAAATATTCAGGCTTTGATCTAAAAGGATACTTAGACTCAGACTATGCTGGGTGTAATGTGGATAGAAAAGCACCTCAGGTTCCTGTCAAATACTTGGTGGTAAACTGGTTTGTTGGAGTGCTAAGAAGTAGTAGTCAGTAGCTATGTCCTTAGCTGAGGCTGAATATGTTGTTGCTGGGTGTTGTGCAAGTATCTTATGGATGAAAAGTTGTTAGCCTCAAAATATTGAGTCAGAAATGGAAGCTCGGTCTTTGGATCATGGAAGCTCGGTCTTTATTCACAATACATTGTAATAGGATATAAAGGGTGTCAGGCTCATTTATTTAATCTAATATTGTACGTGTTACGGGCTTAAGCCCAAGCAAAACCCAAGCCCGACCCAAGATAGAAAAACCTTAGGCATCAAAAAATTCCTAAAGGACTATAAATACCCCTTCTCCATAATGGAGAAGGGTTGATTGTTCATTTTGGTTGTAAGAAACATATTGTTCAATCCACCATCTCTTTCTCTCTTTAGCTTTCTCTCTAAAACCTTCCTTCTCTTTTCTTCTTTATGAATTCGTATATGTGTATGAAGTGACTGATATATTGGTTCTTACAAGTGGTATCAAGAGCCTAGGGGTGGGTTAAGTGTTTTGTTGTTTCATTTGAGCTTATACCGAAGCTTATTTACAAACAAAAAGCTTATTACTTTCTTATCTAAAACCTTTTGTGATAAGTTTGTGATATAAATAACCCAAATCAAATAGCTTCTTTGAATCAAAAGTGATAGTTTTTTTGTTTCTATTTCAAACTGTGACTTTTGAATCATTTCACATCATTTTAAGCTTTGTTGTTGTTTTCAAACATCAAACCGTACTTCCTTTATTTTTGTTCATTAGAGAAGGTTATTCAAACAACAAACAACATCTTTTGAATCAAAAAATCTGGGTTTCGTTTGAAGAATAGAGAAATGTGCAAATTTATGAAGAATAGAGAAATGTGCACTTGAATAATAGCGATTTGTGTATTTTTCCACATAGCGATTTGTGTATTCTGTTTAGCGATTTGTGTATTGCAGGGGTTCACTTTGATAGCGGTTTGTGTGGAAACTAGAAGTGGGGTTGAATAGTTTACAGGTTTGTTTTCATTTTAAAAACCTTTCTTACAAAATACGTAGATTCGAGTTGTATGTTTAACTAATTCACAATATGAACAAACAATATAACAATCTAAACTAAAGCTAAATAACAGGACAATGTATAAAGAGGATAGGACAGGACACAATCAAACCAAGACACCAAGATTTATAGTGGTTCGGCTACAAAGCTCTTCTTCGCCTTACTCACTCCCCGAGTATCCTACTTGAGATTTCACTATGTCAACAAGCTCCCTTCAGGCGGAGAAAACCGTTTACACGTCGCTTACATTATTTTCTGACACTAAGTTAAATGTTGAGTCCTAATCTTAGCTAGAACCAATCTACCACTTCACAATCAATACACAATCACTAGATCTACACTATTGGATTTACATAATATCCAAATCACACAAATACACAAGATAATTACAATAGAGATTTGATGCTTAGAAGAAAGAAGGAGAGATCACTAGTTTAACACTTAGTTTCTTGACGAATACGAGTGTTCTTCTTTTGCACTTGAATGAGAAGGAAGAGATGAGAAGAAGAGATTAGATCACTTGAAACAAGATCAAGAGATGTTAGTGATCAAGATATTTACTAAGAGAAAGAAGGTTTTTAGAACGATAATGAAGAAGAAGTGTGAGAAAATTCATGCAAAAAGGTCTGATTTTCAGCAAGGGGTGGACCAGTATTTATAGGCAGGAAAAACAAAGGTAACTGGTGATGGTCCTGGCGGTCCCATATATATTAAGGGCGGCCGCCATGGTCCTATAAGGGGGGGGGGGGCCCGCAGTATGACTCTCTCCCTTTTTTGTGGTTTTTGTCGGTATGGACTTGTTTTGTTTTGTATCTGGTATGAAGCTTCCGCTTTTGGGGGGGAAAATTTGTATTTCAAATTTAAGTTGGTAATAAAACTTTTTTTTAATAGAATATATTTTGTATAATTAACTTTGTTAAATATGTTTGGATAAGAGAAAAAATTATTTTCTTGATCACTAATATGCTTAATGATTTGTTTTGTTCATACCTTTAAGTGATTACTAATCTTGGAATGGATATTTTACGGATTTAATAATTTGTAAACGTTTAATTTAATCGTAAACGTGGTTTACATTTTGTTATTGTTAAAATGTTGAGAGGTCATAAAATAATAAATAACGTTTTTTAGACATTTATTTGTATTAACAAACTCTTTCCCTATTAATGATGACCAAAATATAAAACTCATTTTGAATAAAATTATGTTACCATTATTAGTGAGTTTCATTCCATTTCTCTCCCTTTTTGTCGAATTAAAAAAAAGGTATGATCGTCCTCGAGTTTTTAAGGAAGAAAGAAAATCACGGATATCAAGACTCCCCCTTGGTGTTATGCTCCCCCTTTTGCGGCGGCACCACGGGAGCGATCTTACGAAAATGTTTTGCTTACAAAACAAAGTTAGAAAACAAGTGCAAGACAATTTTTTTAAAGCCCACATTATACTTAAGTCATCCAAAAGGCGAGTTTCATTCACCATCAGGAAAAATACATTATAATAGAAAAGTACTAAAATACATTCATACACATAAAGTAAGCTAGAGCTTATACAATATAATTAATCTTAACATCTACATGTTTCATGGACATTTAAGAGGAGATAATACTACATAAGTCCTAAATGATTCATGATTGATAGATAATGATTTTTTGAGCAAAAAGGTTTGGGGTGACACGTTTATGAAAACATTTGAAGACATTTTAAGGTGGAGGTGGAAAGTGTGAGGTGATTGCGGTAGTGAGAAGATACTCAAGATGACCAAACATGATGTGTATCTCATCTCTTAAGGTTAAGAAAAGAGTTCGGTTATGAAAGCAACATATACAATTTGACCCATAGTAGTCATGGTAATTGTAGTAAAGAGGGTGAACCATGATAGGTGGTTGAGGTTGTGGTAGAGATAGTGGTGGTGGAGTGTCATGAATGTGATCAAGAGGAGTGATTAGTGACAAAAAGAGTGTGATATCCAAAGAAGGATGACTTTCAAGTGGTTGAGGATTTAGAGGTTTAGGATGAGCATCCGAAATGTTGTCAAGCAAAGGATTCAAAGGATGAGGAGAAGTTAGTTCATTAGAAGAACGTGGTGAGATTTGAAGTTTGGATTGAAAAGAAGAAGATGTGTTCTCTTGGCTTGATGAGGTTTGATTAGTGGATGTGGTTTTTGATGATGCATTTGGAGGAGTTGGAGATGAAGAAGTTGTTGTAGGAGGAGGTGTGGTGGTGACATCTTCATTACTAAAGATGTTGACAAATTGTTGTCTAGGAGGTATTATGGTTAGTTTGATTTTTTGGAAGGTTTAGAGGAAGAAGCTTTGGTGGAGTTCATGGTAGAATTGAGTGAAGAAGATGAAGATGGTAGGAAGAATGAGAAAGATGGCTTATTTAATTTGAAAGCAAATGATCAAAGTAGAAAAGCATGAGAATTAAGGCAATAAATTCCAAAAGATGTTTAGCAAAATGCAGGAAGTGTAGTTGGGTCTAAGAGAGAATAATCAATTGCATAGAAAATCAGGTAGTCACAGTAAAATTTCAGTGACTTTTGATGGCGGTCCCATAATTATATGGCGGTCCCAGATATATTAGGGGGTTGTCCCTTATTTATGGGGGCCGTTCACTGGAGTCAAGAAATTTTTCCAGTTCTTCCTGATTTTCTATAAATCTTGTACAGAAAAAGTTTCCTATATTTCCTTTTGCAGTCAACTCTATTTCATCATGAATCATCTAATACTCAACAATTAAAGTTCATAACACTGATTATTCCAAATTCAATCAAAGAAACACATATATGCATATTAACTATTAGATAAGCATGCATATTATCATAGAGGTAATTAGATTGTGTCAAGTACCATGAAAACAAGTGTTTAGGATGATAAAATTAAAAGATCATCCAAGGCAAATTATGTTGCCCGTACTATATACTAAGTTATTACTAAATAATATAATTTTAAATACGTAAGCTTCATAGAGTAATAAGTAATATAATTAATAGTGTCACAAAGCACATTTCCATATTTCGCAATTATTGATATTTCTCCACAAATTTCTGAGGCCTTCGATTGACTTAATCCCCCCCCCCCCCCCACACCCACCACGATGCTATATCGAATTTTAATTGACGGTTTGATGATTTGGTTTGACGGGGTGTAAAAAGGTTCCAATGTGGGTCATTGTTAGGTGGGTTTTGAAAAACTTATAGGACTGATTGGTTAACAATATTGGACATACGAATTGGGGAAGGAGGTAGTGCTTGCACGCCGACGGGGTTCCCTTCGCCATAGCATTCATATCTCATCGTTAAGATGAGAAGAATGTGGTTGGTCAAAGGCGAAAGAAGAAGAAGTGGAGTGATAACCTCTTATCGTGCCACGATCCTTTCTAGGCTTTCGCTCTTGATATTCGTTGAGCGGCAATGAGGATTCCATGAACTGACTCGTACACAGATTACGACTCATTTGGCCAATTCGAGGATTTTCATCAAAGATGAATTTAAACAAACGGGTTAATAGCATATCATAGGGTAGAATTAACCTAGCTTGCTTAGTAACCCACTCCATTTGTTTTGCCATGTAATAGGCAAGATTGAATTTCTCGAAGTTTACAAGACAGTAAAGGATATAGCAAAGACACGCGGGAACATGGTCCCGATTCCCCCCAAACAAAAAACATTTTCCCGAATTATTTCTTCCAAAGGTTTCAAAGTTGACACAATTTCACGAGTGAGAATTTGATTTTCTTGAACCTCAACTTCTTCTTGATGACGGATGCGAGTGACTTGACCTTCTCGATCTTCTCGAATATACGAGATGATATCATCGGGAGAAGGGAGGTTGGTTTGATATGGGCCTTCCGAAGGAGTACCATATACCAACTCATCAAGTGACCATCTGTCAGTAAAGACACACGCACCCTCACAAGGTATGTTAAGAATTTGAGCAAAGTCTTCAAGAGAGAAAGAGAAGTATTGATTTTGAATAACAAATTCCACAAACATTTGACCTTCGTCGGAATAACTCAATCGATATTGACTAAAAAATTCTAGAATGAAACAAGGACAGACTTGTTCATTGATTTCAAGAAGATACTCAAACTCGACAAAATGAAACAAATACCGAACATAGTTTTAGATCCGTAAAGTTATCAAAAACCACCCGACCCTCATGAATATAGCGTTCTTTAAGGTTTATTAGTTTTTTTATTGGAGTACGGAATTCATGTAAAATTTTAGGGATATAGTGTCTTGTATTTTTGTAGTCTTCAGATGACTTACGAGGCATGATTTCCTAAAAACAAAAGTAAAATCACATTTTATTATTGTTTACTGGTAATTTGTTATGTACATTATTTCTAGTGTGTGCCTAAATGTGACAAATGTGGAGCAACGATTAACTCGACCTAAATAATCCAAACGCTCCTTAGTTTGATTTTGCTCATCCAAACAAGTTAAAAAATACATATGAATTATGTATCTTGAAATTTGTTCATGAGATCATTATGCATGTGTTTGAAAACGTTTTTAAGTTGTATTGACAATGCATAATCACAATTTCATTGTGTTCCTAACGTGAGTGATTTAAAAATAAAATTAGGGTTTTGGTTCGAAATCAAATTTTCAACAAATTGACTAATGTATGCAAATCCTATGTCTAAGGGAAGCATATTAGTTATACATTGTATCCTAGTAGTGTTAATTATACAAAATTGAAAGAAAAATGAAAAATCCCCAATTTCAATTTTAGTGTTCATCATGAACCCTAGACTCAAATTGAAAGAAAATAGATGAAATGACTTACAATTAATGATCTTTATGATGTTGTGAATGATTATGTGTGTTGATTCGATCTTCAATTATAGTTTTAGTGGTTAATTTTGAGTTTTTGGGTGGTTTGAGTCGTGTTCGTCACTTGCAAATGTGAAAGGGGGTGTTTGGTTTTGTGAATTGAAATTTTTTTAGTTAAGTGTAAAATATGGGAGTCTGCTAATGGCGGTCCCGTATTGTCCTGGCGGTCCTAAATATATTGAGAGGCGCCCTCAGTGGAGGGTTTGACTTCAGTTTTTGAACGAAAAAATTTTACGAAGATGAGTGACATTTTAATTTGCATTTTGTGAATTAAAAATGCTTAAAGTACTTAGGATGAAGTATTTAAGTTGTCCGGACACGAAATGGAACACATACTAGAATTGAGACAGAAGAAGGAAAAGCGGACTAATATGATTTATGGAATGTGTTCCATTATTCCTAAACCAAGACGTAGATAGCTAAACGATTCACGTTTAAGGGGTTTCGTAAGAATGTCGGCAATGTTGTCAACGGACGGCAACTTTTTCGATTGAGATTATGTCCTTTCTGGACATTCTCCTGATAAAAGTGGGGTGACGAATTTTGATGTGTTTGGTTCGAGAATGTTTCTTTGGGTTTTTGCTAAGTCAATTGCGCCTTTATTGTCGCACATATCAGGGGACATCATCGAGTCATAGTCGTCGTCCTTTGATAAGAGCTTGTTTCACCCATAGTGCTTGTTGACCCAGCCTTTTGGCGCTTATGTATTCTCACGGTAGTGGGCAAATAGCAAAAGAGCGGGTTTGTTTTTTCGGAACAAGATGTCACAACAAATCCCATGAACGTACACAATACTGCTAGTGCTCTTTCGATCAATAATCTCCCGCAGATCAGAAAGTCGACATACACTACAGTTTCTATGCCGGTCCCTTAGGATACCATAATCCTTAAGTGTGTAGTGCCTATTAATGTATCGAAAGATAGTTTAACGCTTCAATGTGAGAGGTTTTGAGAGCCTTTTAGAAGTCGGGCACAATGGCAGACACTAAAAAATGTTCTCGGGGGAACCTTACTTGTCGTTAGGTATATAATAAATATCATTGCCTCGATACTTGGTACTACTCTATCGACTCACACTCTTCGTTTTCGTGAATTTTGGTATCAGAGGACTATGGGTGGTTTTATTGGTTTTATTCTTCTAACCTAAATTTCTTATGCATTTCTTTAATATATTTTTAGATTGAATTTAAGAACAATACCATCTTCATTTGTTTATTTGTTAGGTCCATGTAAGAAGTTAAGTTCACCCATCATGTCATCTCGAACTCGTCATGCTGATTTTGACAAATTCATTCAAAAGGCTTGACACTAGTTCGAAACACACCGAATATGATGTCATCGACATATATTTGAACGATGATGAGGTTTGAACTTCTCTTCTTAGTAAAAAAAGTGTTATCTACCATTCTCATTTTATATTCATGTTTGATAAGGAAAGCTTTAATTTATCATACCAAGCTTTGGGTGCTTGTTTATGACCATATAAAGACGGTCTTTAGTTTATAAATGATCCCGGTTTTTTCAAAATTAATGAATATTAGAGGTTGTTTCCTTCTGAAGTAATACCTCCTCATTGATAATATTGTTCAGGAATGCACTTTTTACATCCATTTGGAATAGCTTAAAATCTAAAGCACAAGCATAAGCTAATAGTATCCTAATTGACTCAAGTCTAGCAACTGGGGCATAAGTTTCATCATAATCAATGCCCTCTTGTTGATTATAGCCTTGAGCAACTAACCTAGCCTTATTTTCGGAAACTTTACCGGTTTGTTCTCACTTATTTTCGAACACCACTTAGTTCTTAAAATTGTCATATTCCTAGGTTGTGGAACTAACTCCCAAACGTCGTTAGCAATGAATTGATTTAATTCTTCTTGCATAGCGACTATCCAACTATCATCCGTTAAGGCTTCATTCACATTCTTAGGTTCTATAGTTGATATAAAACAAAAGAAGTTACTTTGGTTTTGGGCTTGTGATCTAAGGGTTCTTTGGTTAAGGTTTCCTATGACATTTTCTAATGGATGGTTCCTAGATTCCTTAATATTGACTATTTTGTCAATCTCTAAAGTTTCATCCACAATGTCATTTTCTAGGTTTTTCTTTTCGGTAACCTTAATTGCTTCTTCTTCATCTAAGTCATCATCCACCAAGGGTGATGTCTTAGAGGGTGGAGGAGTTTCATCGAATGTCACGTTAAGTGATTCTTTCGACTTCCTAGTGTGTTTGTTTTGGATGTTGAGGCTTTTCTATTTTGTGGGAAATAACCTAAAAAAAGAGACTTCGTATGGACTTTAAGTCAAACTTTGGTATGGTGTCTTCATTAGTATTTAGAAATGAAGCACTTGCTTCCAAACACTCTAAAGTAATCTAAAGTAGGTTTCCTACCTCTTAAGAGTTCGTAGGGTGTTTTTCCTAAGATGGCTCTAATTAGGATTCGGTTGAGAATGTATGTTGAATGTCTATTTTGCGTTACACCAACTTTTGTAGTAAAACGATTTCTCATTCATACATTAGTCCTACTCATTTCTTGAAGTGTCTATTTTTCTTTTCAACCACGCCATTTGATTGAGGAGGTGCATGGAGCTGAGAAGTTATGTGTAACACCATTGGCATTACAGAACTCTCCAAATTGCACCTCATTATCAATTTCACCTACCTGTGGTTCGGTTTTATTGACACTATTGTACATTCCTTATTATTTTGAATCTTCTTATCTAAATTTTCGAATTGATCGAATAGCTTCGGTTTTGTCCTTAAAGAATCTAGTCCAAGTATACCTAGAGTAGTCATCTACTGTGACTAAGGTGTAGCGGTTTCCTTCGTAACTCCGTACGGCGGATGGACCGAAGAGATCCATATGAAGGAGTTCTAAGCATCTAGTCGTTGAGACTATATTCTTAGCCTTATGACTAGCATGAGCTTGCTTTCCTCAATTTTACAAGCTATGCAGGAAGATGGAGTTTTCCATCTCATCATTGCTAGACAAATTTTGTCTTTAGGCTTATTTTCTAATTTCATCACATATAAGCCTTTCTTTCTAATGCCTCTACCTATAACCTTACCATCCTTAGTAATTTCACTGTCATGTTCAGAGAAACTTACTCTACACTTATTATCACATATTTGTAACAAGTTAAATCTTAAGTTATCTACATGCTCTACATTATCTATTTTGAGATAGTCATTTGAAATCGTAGCTTTGCAATTGATGTTACCGCGAAGATTGCTACCAAAAAGAACTTTACCTCCGTTGTATGCCTTGTAGCTTGAGAAGAGCTTTGGTTACCGGCATTGTGTTTTTTAGAGCATTCCGTATACCTTTATCCATTCATCGGGTTCCAAGTCGATCCAAGGGCATTATCGCTATTTTATAAGGCAACACCTCAAACATTTGGTCCCCAATATCTCATGGGTCCAAAGTTGTTAGTGCTAAACATCCTTGCATTTAATGCAATTGGGTGGGATGTGGAAATGAAAGACACATTTCCCATGGCATGTAACTTTTTGTGGAAGTTTGTTCTAAAGTTACAGGAAAACCACGAGGTTGATTTTGTCGACCATGTTTCTTTTTGGTTGCGGTGTTTTAGGACGATGATAAATATTTATGACTCTTCTAGTTGGTGGAGTTTTTGATCTAAAATTTGGTTTTCTTTAAATAATCCAGACTTGGGTTTGACAATGGCTTAACTTCATTGTCACTAGCAACGGGAACTCTTACATTGTTTACTATTATGTGTTTTGGTCTATGACCCAAAATAGATTTTTGAAAAGACACATTTTTCTCAGATCCAGGTGTGGTTCCTGGTGGCGGTCCTATATTTTCTTTGGGGGCCGCCTGCACATTAAGGGGGGCGCCCATATTTATGATACCTCTATCAGGGGACACCTTTTTCTGAGCTTTCACAAATTTTATTTCCTTAGTTCCACTAGATGATGCTTCAAATGAATTAAACCCTAAACCTAACTTTTCACCGAAGGGTTTTTGATTTTTTAACATTTCATTTAAGTAATGTGTGCTCTTTTCAAACTTGGTTAGTTTAAGAGCTTCCTTTTTAAGCTTTTCATTTTCAATTTTAAGCATATGACATTTTACACATTTGAGATCAACTTCCTTGTTTTTCTCGAGTGTAGACACTTTTTATTTTAGAATACTAATTTCCTTTTCTAAGCTATCTCTAGTGGTTTTTAGTCTTTTATTTTTAGTGATTATCATTAAACTCATTTTGCACAGTTTACCATATTCATTTTCTAATATTAAATCATCTATTGACGAGTTTTCATCACTAAAGTAAGAGGATTTAAAACATACCTCACTTGATGCTTGAGCTACTAGACACTTTTCGTTATTTCCTTTCTCATCATCTTCTTCACTGCTATCACTCCAAGAACCTTCGATAAATGATCTTTGGTTCTTGTCTTTCGGTGGTTTAGG
>BQNB010057378.1:0-38243 GCA_026074375.1 Tanacetum coccineum | reverse complement strand
TAACCAGTCCAGAAAGTACGCCGGTTTTAGGATAAAACCATCGCACTTTGCCAATTTCCCAAGAAGTACGCCGCACTTCTATGAAGTGCGCCGCACATTTTACACCAGAAAGTCACAGAACATTTGCAAAACCATCTAAACCTTGACCATTTATACCAAATCATTTCTAACATAACTATAGAGATTTAGATACGATTACACTGAGAGAGTTGAGTGATGTGGTAATAAGGAGTTTGAGTGCTCCAATTTAATATAAAGATTTAGATACGATTACACTGAGAGAGTTGATCGACTCTGAGGGTCGACTAATTCCTGTGGATCCACAACCGGGTGTACCGAGAGTTGCTATTCCTAGACCCCTGAGAGCATCAATGCAGGACTTATATGATAGGATGGGTAATATGGAGATACGCCAAGGGGCGATTGAGAGGATGTCTTATAGACAGTCGTATCATTGGGACAGGTATGCTGGAGTATTTGAGCACATGGTTGGGGTTTACAATGTTCCACTGTAGGGAGCCTATAACCCACCTGGATATGCTCAGCCATAGTATGATCAGTATTATCAGCAGTACCCACCTCAGCCACCGCAGTATCCACCGCAGTATCAGCAGCAGCAGCAGGATGATGATAAGTAGTGTCGAGATGACATAAGTTGGTTGTGTGACCGCATGTTTTGGGTCACTGTGTTTTAAAAACAATTTCCAAAACAATATTATTATTGCTACTATGGTGTGTAAAATGCCTCTGATGCCATTTAAAACAATATTATCGTACTTTCTACAATTAATTAATTAGGAATATTATTTGTGTGTGCTATGCAGTATTTATATTTGTAACAGGAAAAGAGAAGGGCGCAAGACGGAAATGACGTAAAGAAAAGATTCAAGTAATTCATCATAAGTGAGAAGTATTATTTCACTTTCTCATTTTATCTTTCTCTATAATATTTCACATTGGGGACAACGCTCATATTAAGTATGGGGGGATAAACTGGAAAAGTAAAATAAAGTTAAATGAAATTTTTTGAAAAATAAAATTTTTATGATACATTCAAGCAATCTGACTCTGGATTGATAACATTACTAGCATGTTTATACCACCCAAAAGAAATTTTGTGAGGATTAGATCTTAAGAATTCGGGTATCCATCTTTGATACCTAAGATAATACTAACAGCTAAAAGATGAAACAAAATCCCTACAGCCTACTAGCTGGGAGTTACCCATAAAACTTAGCAGGTTATGTAGGATAGCTAACAAATGGTACAATACTAACAGCTACTACCAGCATCAGCTGGTCCATCCTGAGGCTCTGGATCTTTAGCGGGCTCTGGCTCTCTAGCCTCCAGTGTCTGAATACTTCCAAGAGTTGTAGTTAACTAAGTCTGAAGTGATGAAGTCTGAGCCACCAATGTCGCAACTAGAGTCTCCAGTGATCCAATACGAGCATCTCGTGTCTAAATATGAGTCTAATGTGTCTAAACCTGAGCTCGATATGCTAAGAGCTTAGCATGAACCCCCCGGTTACAATCCATGGCCTGTGACCATGCCTGCCGGGCGCACCTAGCCTCGCTCTCCAAGAGCATAGCTGTGTGGAGATGATATCACCTATCTCTGAATAATGTGTTGACTCAGGCTCTCTGAAGAGCTCGGTCATCCTAGGCGTCCTCAAGTCGAGCATCTATCTCATGAGTATCTCGAGCAAGAGTAGTGGCAAAATCTGTCACTCTCTGGTTGACCGACTCTAAGGTGGTTGGTGCTCTTTGCTCCATATCCCCAACCATGTCATCCCAAACATCCGTAATCCCATAGCTAACCTCTCTAGACATAAGACGTCTAAGGGTGGCATCCACGGTATCAATAAAACCATAATCAGTAGCATGAGTAACATCCAATCCAGGCTGTCTAGCAGCAGCTGCTGAACTCTCCCCCACCTCAAACCTAGGAGTGGGAGCAGTTAAACACAACCTTTTTCAAGGCGGTACATCAGCCTCGGGAACATCCTCCCTACGGTCAGTAGCAGGTAATAGCAAAGGTGATGATGGTGCAGGTAATGGTAGTGGTGGTAATGGTAAAGGTAATGGTAATGAGGGAATATGTGGGAGTGGAGATGACCAAGGTAATAACGGAGATGGTGGTGGTGATGGTGGTGTAGGTGCGGCAGCGTACTCAGCAATACGTGCCTCAGTAGATGGTGATGGAGGAGTATGGGGTTGAAAAAATATCCGTGCCCTACGACGACTAGTCTGAGAAAAGAGAACAACAGTCTGAGGTGGTGGTACAGGTGATGGTGATATAGCTCTCGACCGAATCATGGCAGCTCTGTAGCCTAATGGTGCCTCAACATAAGTTAGGCTAGTGTGGGTAGGTGTAGGAGCAGACTCTGTGTCCCTAGCTAAGGGCACAAGGTCAATAACAGGTGATGTAGTAGAGTCGGCCAGAGCTAGATGCTCCTCCTCCTCATCCTCGTCGTTATCATCATCATTATCATCATCAACCCCTCCATCAGCGGGATAATCCGCGGGATCCTCCTCTGGGTCCTCCTCCGGATCGGAGTCAGCAACATAGCCTGGTGATAGGGCTGTAGGTAAAGCATCAGCCGGTAGAGGCTGATCCTCAATAGGTACCTCATCGTCAGATGGTACCAAGTACTCCGGGTACTCGGGCTTAGGTACATAGTCTGGTGAAGGTGGGTGCTCATGACCAGGTACGTAGTCCGGAGATGGTGGTGCCTGCTCAGGAAACTGCAGCGCCTCCTCAGGTGCCTCTAGCTTATCATCAGATACCCACTGAAATCTCCATGGCTCGGAATCAAAATATACCGACGTGTAGGTGACTGTCAAAGATGGCATGACTGCTGTAACAATAAAATTTACTTATATAAGTATATTATATAAGGCCAGTATAGTATATACGTAATATAATATAAACACATCTCATGTAAGCATCTTGTATAAACAACAAATACAAATAAATAGTGTATGTATATCTTGTGAAAAACTTTTGTATGATGCAATGTTTGTGAAAACGATTATAGTCAAAGTAAAAACATTTGACCTGGTTCTCTATAACATTGGCTCTAGATACCAATATGTAACACCCCCAAATAGGGGCGCAGCGGAATAAGGGTCTAAGAGTGTTACATCATAGATCAATAGCACAAGATATGAGAACGACCTCTAATGAGTCGTTTGAAAATGATACATTGGATTAAATAAATTGTTTGTTACAAAAGCCCGAAGCTTAACTTGTTTATCCTTGAAAATGTAAAGATTTTAATACATAACAAATACTCCAAAATGTAATGCACATAAATCTTTATTGCAAATTGACTCCCAAAATGATGACCACCAATGTATCCTTGTTTCTTGCCTTATTGACCTGAGAAAAACATGCTTTAAAACGTCAACATAAAGTTGGTGAATTCACAGGTTTAAGTAATGTATAAAGTAGGACCGCAAGATTTTCAAGTGTAAGACATGTAACACATATAATATCTTAAAATGTAATTATGAAATACACTAAGCTCGTAACACTGAAGCTACAACATATATGTGTGCAAATTAATGCCAATAATGTGCCCGTGTGGATGTTCAACCCGCAACATCCAAATTGTTCCGACATGGTATACATTCGTCGTTTCGGAACCGCCGAAACTAGTGAGTGCTACTCACCCGAACGGGGATGTCAATCCCAAATAGATCTATTCATAACATTCGCGCTTACAACCAGTAATTAATGGTTCATGATTCATGTGCATAGTGGGTTATAGCTACTTAGGCAAACTCTTAATTTGTTAAAATTGTACTTGCGTCCAAATGTAAAACAATGCATGTTTCTTACCCCAAAGTTTTAAATCATTTTAATTGTATAAAAGCGGGGCTATGAACTCACCTCAAGTGAATGATTTGATTATCTAAATCAAATAATTAAATCGTCTCGGGAAATCCGAATGCAACCTAATTAATTATAGGTCGTATGAGTATAATGTATTTAATATAAATATCACATTATAAGTTATAGAGTTACACCACCACCTAAAAGTTTTTGTTTAATTTAAAAAGTCGAAACAATATTTAAATCATATTTATTAAATAAATGACTACGTAATTGTATCCGTAAAATAAAATATTATCTTTGTCCAACCATTGATTATTTGTTAATAATACATGATTTAATATTTTTATTGATTATATAATCATATTATATAATTAGTTTAATTGTTTTATAAAATAATATTTATAAAGTTAAAAACGTATATAAATATTATATAAGTAATACGACATTATTTCTTAACGTTTTTATAGCCCAAACGGACCCGAAAACACTCGTAAACCATAAAATATCCATATATATTTTACCATATCTGAAACAGTGCCAGTTTTTATAAAACTACTTTTATAAAAACACTTTTATATATTTAATTATCGTAATCTTGAAAATATCATAACTTCTTCGTTATAGCTTCGTTTTTCGAGTTCTTTATATGCTTAAATTCCTTATGAAATGTACTATTATATAAACATACTTCCAGAATTTATAAAATTTCGAATCTCAATAGAATACTCATAACAATCTGTTTATATATAAAAATTATAAACTAGTTTTTATAATTTATTACTTGGTTAAATTTGTACAAGTCGTCTCCATTAATTTATACCACATGTCTTGCATATTTTTGGTCCTTAATTTTGTGTCCATCGTTCTTGTCTAAGTACAATGTGTCCACATATTTTTTTATGTATAAACATTAATAATAAACTTTCATTAATATATTTATTAAACTAACTTTTTAAAAAAAAAAAAAAAAAAAAAAAAAAAAAAAAAAAATATCTATAATTTAACCAAAACTATAATACGTATTTTTCTTGTGTTCTATCATACTTTAACATCATTTCAACATGGTAACATATATATACGTATTATGTACAAGTCCACTTTATTTTATAAACTTATAAATATAAACCCTAGGTGGTAATTAACAAATATAACATGATATAAATTATGAAATGAATAATTAGAAAGATTAGGGTTTGTGTTTAGACCTTAATGAAGATGTATGAAGATAATACATAAATCAAACCCAAGTATTTACCCCTAAATACTTCCATGAAAAACCTACTTTGATTATGAAAACCCTATTTTCCTCTTAATAGAAACCCTTGCAAAATCAATACCAAGCTTCCAAACCACCTTGATATACCTTATATATTATACCTAAGAACACTTGTATGATTAATACCTTGCTAGAAATCAAACTATGGAAACCCTAAATAACTAATTTGAGCAGTGGGCTTTTGCTAGGGGTAGAGAGAGTTTTGTGTTTGATTTTTCTTTGCAAAATGATAAGTGTGTTTAAGTCTTACATGGTACATCCTTATATACTAGAAGTATTAGGCTAACCCATGGATCAAGAGGTGGTTCTAAGGACAATGTGTAGGTGTCTCCTCCCTCCACTATGAGGAGGAAGTAACTTCTCAGTGATGGTTTAGCATGTCCGTATTATTAAGAAGTAATATTAGAATTTTGGCCTTATGCTTACCTCATTATATCCGGCCCTATGTTGTTATAAGTATAGAATGTTTTAATTTTTGTGTATTGGATATAAAATTGGGTATTTGTTTGAGTATAAATAGGTATTGATGCTTTCTTGTTTAGCTTAATGTTTTTTTTTGAGAAACATATCGTTTTACGTAAACCAATATAAATAAAATATGAAAGTTTAAATTTATAAATATTCCTCGTTAATAATTATATACACTTGCTTGGAATTAAACTTTTTCTTGGTTGATGTCCGTTTATGTTGAATGTTGATTTTTAGTTTACGCGATTTTTATCATAAAGTTATCACCAGTAGTTTAGATTATAATTAGTTTAATTATTAGTTAAACAAACCAACCTCTCAAAACTATGATATTTACATGCTTTCTTATAAATAGAAAAATACAAAAAGAATCTTCTCTCAACACCTTAGAATTCTGTTAATCCCTGTTCGAGTCTTCCCAACCTATTCCCTTATAGAACGATAACAACCCCTGAGTCTTGCCTATACTACACTGCAACGATTAGGTACACTGCCTAGGGGATTGTAAAACTTCCTGTGAAATCTTCGTAACCTCCACATCACATCACTCAACGTTTCTCTATTCCAACAAATAATCATCTGCGTACTTCTTCCAACACCATAAATCAAGAAATTGTTCAAGGTGACAGAGTAAACATTTAAAGCAGAAATTCTGGTAATGATGGCAGAAATACAAGACATTCATATGTTCAAGAGGAAATCATTGAGGGTAACAATGTTCAGAATGATGCTGGAAACATATAGATAACTCTTCGAACTACATCTTTAGGAACCGCTGTAAATGTTCAATGCTACAACTGTAGTGAGAAAGGTCAATATGCTCGTAATTGTCCAAAGCCAAGAGTTCGGGAATCAAAGTACTTCATGGAACAGATGTTGCTAGCAAAATAGGATGAATCAGGAGTAATTCTTATCGATGAAGAGAATAATTTTCTTTTTGCTGATGCTTCTCGGATGGAAAATATTTAGGAATTAAGTGCGAATATATGCTTGATGGCCAGAATTCAACCAGCAAACTTTGATTCTAATGCAGGGCCAAGCTATGATTCTGTATTTCTTAGTGAGGTACAAACACCATCCACTAGTTATATGAATCCATTATTTACTAAAGATAAACAAGAGCAAAAGTATCTGAAGCAACCTAAAATTATTAACAACACAATATGTGTTGATCAAATTGATAGCAATATTATATTTGATGAACCAAATAAAGGTGTTAATAGTGGCAGTGTTGAATACGATTAAATATTTAAGAATCATATGAATTAGAGCAATTAGCCAGAAATGTGTTTAAGGAAGCTGAGAAACAAAAAATAATTGCTAAAAAAGTTCAACAACAAAACACACTGTTAACTAAACAACTTGAGTCATATAAGGAAAAGGTTCAGGTTTTTGAACTGACCAAAGGATATAACACTACCTATTTTAACGAAAATTTATTTATATATTTGTTGAGAATGATCTAATATGATGTTTTTTGTATGTGTTATTGGTGTTAAAATTTATATTTTCTATTTTCAACATAGGATAACTTAGATTGCTGGAGTCGTGGTGTCCTTTTACCCCAAGCCTATTCCCGTGAGTTTCTTTATGGATTTTCGTTCATCTTATTTGCATCGAAATGTATTTTATACTAATTTGTTCTTTGATCAGATAGATTGGAATGTCATTGGAGCTCACACCAACTATAGGTAAAAAAACAAAACTACTAACATAAACTATATGAAAACTTACTATTCAAAATCATGATCTTTACAATTTTAACTTTCATTGCTCATCGAATACATGGCATGGTTTTTTTTAACTTTATAAGTTTTGTTGTTTCTTACTAATCAACATGATGTAATACCATGAGTATGTGTAAATAACAAAGTTTAGTGAACTTGTGTAACTATTTGTGCATAAAATGACCAAAAAATCATGCACCCTCAGATAAATATATCTATGGTAAATAACATGCAGTTTGATGTTCTTTGATACATGTTAAGAATTTTTTATTGAGCTGAATTATCGCATGTTACAGCCGTTTGCAATTACATTTTGATATTTTCACATTCTATTTTCAACGTTACACAAAACACTTACCACAATATCGTATATCGTTAATTGGTTGCGGCTATAAATGTTGCCTTTTTTCTTTAGTTGAATTATCGCATGTTACATCCGTTTGCAATTACATTTTGATCTTTTCACATTCTATTTTGAATGTTACACGAAACACTTATCACAATATCGTATATCGTTAAATATCTGCCACCGCTATGCGCGAATACTCGTCTAGTTTTATATAATAAGCTACAACACAAATCGAAAAAACTAATTTCTTAGTAATAAATAGAAGAGATCAATTGTACGATCAAACTTTTATTTGCTAATAAAAGTTAAAATTAGATTAGTTTAATTTAATTTTAGAAAAAGATCATCATAGTCACATCTAGGATTGACCACGGTTCAAAAATCGGATCGGATCAATTAAAATTCGACCGGACCGAAATTCGATTTTATTCAAAACACCGGACCGAGGACCATACCGAAATGGCCGCTCTATTTTAGGGCCGGTTCGGTCTTCGGTCCGGTCTAACAAAGCATAATTGTCGGTTTTGTGTAAGACCGAACCGGGCCATAGACCGAATATGAGAAAAACGATGGACAGAAGACCAGACGGAAATATGTTTGGTCCAGTCCGCGGTCTATTACAACCAACTTAGTTAGACAACCTTCTTCACCACTTTTTTTTCATTTCCATTTTTTTAAACAATAAAATTACATTTTCACTACCATGTTATAATTCAAATAAAATAAAAACATTACAATAAAAATGAAACTACAAATTACTGTTCAATTTTTTGATGCCAAATAGTGCTCGGCGCATTCAAAACCGCTTAGGAAATAACTTTTCGTCATACATTGATTTTGAGAAAACTAAGCATCCACTAGATGATTATGAACACCTTAGCTATCTCTATCTATCATGTTTCAATAAGTCAAAAAAATTTGTGATTATAAAAGTGGAAGCTTGACAAACCATAACGATCTCTTTTAAAATCTCTAGATCGATACTATAAAATTCTTCTACTTCATCCGATGAGGTAGAAAAATATTTCATAATCCATTTGTTTTACATGAGATATGTAGTGCGTATAAGAAAGAACGTGTTTAAAAGTGTGAATGAAAATAAAAGATGTTGATACAAATAATGTCTAAAAAACATTATTTATATTTTACGGTTCTCTACGTTTTGATTCTAACAAGATGTAAAAATGTCTTACGTAAAAGTTTACGTAAACAAATTTTTAGTCGTAAAATTTTATTTCGACACAACATCACGTAAGGTATGAATAATGATTATTAAACTTGTTCAAGTAATTATCAAAGAAATACTTTCATACACTTATTTTTTACAAAGAACTAGACTCTCTAAAATTAAACAAACTATTTAAAATAAATGAAAAATGATTCAAATAAATTCAAATTTTGAATTCAACTTCTAGAAGTCTAATCTTGAAAGATTATGACAAGATTTACAAGTAATCACAAAAAGACAAAATCCAGTTGTCCGAAGTATGGACGGTTCTCGTAACTAGGGGACGGTTCCCTTATCAATAAGGGAACCGTTGCACCGTGGAGGAGCGGGGTCTACTCTCTTACCTATAAAGAACATACCATTTCTCACATATAACACCACCTTTTTCCACATTTTTCTCTACACATTTGCAGCAACATTTAATCACTTTCTTTTACCATTACACTTGTTTAATCTTCACTTTGAGCACAAATCAAGAACACAAGCTATCTTAATGATACAAGTTCTTATAGTCTAGTTATTGGTGTAGTATCATTTGTTAGAACTCTTTTGTAAATCTATTTCATCACCTCTAATTATATTAGTTAGTTGGATCGGGTTAGTATTTAAGTCCTGAAACTACTTGTGTGTGAGGGTTAGTATTTGATTCATGAAAATATGTGAGTGAGTAGGTTAGTATTGATAATACGAGTGTGTGTGGGTTAGTATTTGTAGTCCTTAAAATACAAGTGTGAAAGGTTTGGTTCTATCCTAAGAAGAACTCGACATCTAGCTTAGTGTCAAAAATCATTGTAAGCAACGTTGTATGATTTTCTCTGCCTGAAGGAAGCTTGTTGATATAGTGCATTGAACTCCTAAGTTAGATACTTAGGGAGTGAAGTAGGGCGAGGAGGAGTTGTGTAACTAAACCATTATAAATCCTTATATCTTAGTTTGATCTTTTCATCTCTTGCTCAATTATCATTATCTTATAGTTTAGTTATTATATACTTGTTCAGATCATTTGATATCATCTAAACCCAAATCTTAAAGTTTTAAAACAATTATTTTAAATGGTTAACTATTCATCCTCCCTAGTTTCCACAATTGGTATTAGAAGCCTGGTCACCCAAGATTTTTAAAATCTATTGCATTTTAAAGCTTGAATCGATCTATGGATTACGATAAATATCTAGAAGGGCAATCTATACAAAGACCATCATTTTTCAAAAGCGACAAATTTATGTACTATAATAATAGATTTGAGACATATGTGAAATCAAAAGATCTAGATCTTTGGCATGTTATTACCGTGCGTGATTTTCCACTAAATCAAAACAAGCCTGAAACTAAAAAGGATGAAATTGTTCCTTATAAAAACAAGATAGTTATCTCAAAAAGAAACTTGCTAAAAACAATGAGACCAAAATGGTTTTCTATAATGCTTTGTCTAAAAAGGAATATGAAAGAATCTTTATATGCCAAACGGCAAAAGAAATTTGGAAATCCTTACAAATCATCCTGATGAGGTGTCATTTTATACACATTTTCGAGATTATTTAACCCCCTAAATCATGCAAATATGCCCAGATTATGTGCTTAATCGTGTGTTTTTGTGTTTTTAGCATTTCGATGGCTTTTGGAGGAAATACATGTGACTTGTGCTCATTTGGAGAAGAAATGGACAAGACTACGACTCTACACCAAATCTCTTGTATAAATAATCAGTCAGACGATGGAGACGGCATCGCCAGCTATTATGACGGTGTCAGAACTTGATCAAGACGGTGTAAGAATTTTCAAGACGGCCGCCTCAAAAGAAACCCTAGAAGCTTCATCGAAGCGACGGCGTCAGGAATTTTGCGACGTCATCGCGAGCTTATCTCTATATATACAAACTCGTTTTAGGGTTTTTAGTGTGTAATTTTTGGGATCTAAACCCTAGTTTTAGAAGACGAATTTGGCTGTCACTTAGGCCATTTTTAGAGAGTCAAAACCCTCTTGTATCTGCCATTAACTCATGTTCTAATCAAGTGAGATCCTTTATCTTTTATCATTCAATATGTCTATGTGTTGTTTGATTGATTTATGTTCTTTACTTCTTTATAATATGTTCGGCTAGATCTATTAGTATTTACTTATGATTGCATGAAACTTATTATGTAGATGGTATGTGCTTAATTACACATACCTTTTGCCTATAAAAACATGCCTAAAATGACCAAAATATACCAAAAATACATTGTATTTGTGTGTTTTGTGATTTATGATTGTGCAGGTAACGAATATTCACCCTTTATTATTTTGCTCCTTGTGATGGATGTGCGTGTTAGGCTTTAGAAAACTTGCCATAAAATATTAAATTGGCATAGACGTCTTAGGAAATGCAAGTGTGTAGAAAGGATAACATCGGTAACAGTCATTATACTACCTTACCCCTAATATGGTTGATCCCTCTTAAGTGTTTCAAATGCATGTAATGTGCTCTTAGGGTCTTGTAATAGTCTTCATACTACCTTACTTGTGCGTTGCCTTAACGGAATATTACATAGATGGCGGGTTCATGTAATTCGTTCTTGATTTAAGAAATACTTAAACAGATCATTACAAGGGTAACAAAGCAACATAATTTGGAGAAACATAATAACGAGTAATGCATGATTAAGTTAATACGTTCATTTACCATATAGTTATCACCAAAGTAGTTTGGATTTATATTTAGTTTTATTAGTTAAAATCTAACCAACCTCTCAAACTATGATTTTTACCTGCTTTTATAAAAATATAAAAATACAAAAAGAATCTTCTCTCAACCCCTTTGACCTTTGTTAGATTCTGTTTGAGCCTTCCCAACTTATTCCCCTAGAAAACGATAACAACCCCCGAGTCTTGCCTTACTACACTACAATGGTTAGGTACTCTACCTAGGGAGTTGTAAAACTTCTTGTGAAGTCTTACGATAACCGCATCAAATTTTTAACGCCGTTGCCGGTAAATAGTTAGGTTTCAAATTTTGTTTAACTTAGGTCTACTCGATTGAATCCTTTCAAGTGATATTTTATTTTTCTTTTAATTAGCTTTCTTTAATCTATCTTTTCTTTGTGTAGTTGTTCGTAATTTATCATTGACTATTCCATTCTTCATGATGGAGAACGTGAATCTACCACTGACCAATAACCCACCTGTCCTACCAACTGCGATGCACGCAAAGGTTGTCCAAGAGCTCAAAGAGCTACAGAGAATCTTGTCCTATATCGATTCTCTCCTTGAGAACATTAACCAATTTCTTATCGGCTTCGCATATCGACCCAACAAAATTAACATGGATAACCCAGAGCCCGAGGATGAATCGGTCAACACATCCCTTGTTTCCCCTTTCCATGATTCGGATGACGATTTAGATGATGGAGAAGTCCTTAGTGAGGTAGAAGAATATGGTAATGCGAGAAGGTTTCGTCGGATAATTAATAGCTTTGATGGGGGATGACTTAGCATTACAATGCATGATTGGCTTTACAGACTTTGTTGCCTATTTTGATCCCTTCTTACCAATGAACATTATCTACAGTACGCATAGTTGTGGTAGATGGCTCGTAGTGGCTTGTGATCCTATGCAGGCTTATCTATATTGGGTATAATCATGGTTCCTTTGAATAAGTATTCGAGAACGAACTTAGTTGCTGTTGTTAGGGATGTTTGCGTCTTTGTTGGAAGCTTTACCTATGTGACTGACTTTGTGGTATTAGAGGACATAGGAGAATATATTTTAAGAGAAATGGCAGAAGTTGTGATGGGCAACACCCCATTTAGTGAAACGTGTTTGATCTTACCTATAAAGTCAACTGGATGCTCGTCAATTATGTCTGGTGACTAAGGGATTATGTTGACTTTTACTAGGATTTGCAATAACTTACAACGTGCATTCTCCGCATTTATGCACCCTACAGCCACCATTAATCCTAAGGCTTCTTAGGTTTTGGGCGGCATGGTTTCATGAATGTGAAGATCCTACCTATCCTTGTACTAATTCAAAGATATTTAATTAACGGATTTAGGAATGCCTACGAAAAGAACAAATTTATGTATAAGAATTGTTTGAACCTAGGTCCCGATTATCAAGTAGATGAGAGCATGAAGGAATGGCTCATACGGGGTCATGTGAGTGTCCATGAAACAATGTAAGAACGTGTGACTCTGAGTCTAGCTAAAAGACTCTCTAATAAACAAAAGCGCTTGTTGGGAGGCAACCCAATTATTTTATTTTTAACGCATTTTAGGAGTGTCTTGTGTATTTTAATTCTTATTCATTTGTACTTATATGTTTGAATTATAATTTGATCATGCTTTGTTTTGTCTTTAATCTCGTCTTAATTGCAATCAAAGGTATTTCATAAAAATCGTTAAAGGAAAAATTCGGTTTCTAAGAACCATTTCAAACATATTAAATAAATTGTTTAGATTAATTCGCGTCTTGTGTCATGTGATTGTGATAATTAATCTCAGGTTTTATGCAGTAAATTTACAGGAAGTAACTCATAGAATTGCGTGCAGAAATTTATTTCAAGAAAACGAATGTGAAATTTTCACAGAGGCTGGAGACGGCATCAGGATTTTTCCTGACGGCGTCAGGTCTCCAGCTTGTGAAAATTCAAATTATTTTATTATTTTTGAAAAATAATTTTGCACAATGTCCAAAATTTGTAATTTTCTTAAAAACTTGCAGAAACCTTGATTATATCATCACATTCACCCTATCTTTACTCCTTTCATAGAGTCAACCCTAAAAGTTTCATTGTATATATCATTATCCTACTAATTTTACGCCAGGTGTAGTTATCTTTGTCTTTGATTTACAGGTTATATTTGATGAGAAGAAACCCACAAGTTCTTAGGAGTTTCGTGTGGACGATCCTTGGATGACGATTTAGCCAGTTATGATATGTTTCTTCTCCATTATTAAGAACCAGGGGAGTACTAGTTTCTTTTGCTCTTTTCCTTTTCCCTTTATTTGTTTTTACGAGTACGTTTAAGAACATTGGGTATAATGTTCAACTTAAGTGTAGGTGGGAAATAAGCCTTAGAAACTATTCCTTTAATTGCCATTTGTTTGTTCTTGAAACATAGCGTAGACGGTAATTTTGACCTAAATTTAAATTTTTTTATGACACATACCAACAAAAATTAAGTTTTATTAGCTTCTCATGGATAGGAATTTGTATGACTGGCACAAAACCCCTCTAAAATTCCACCCCAAAAATGTGAGGTTTGCCCCTAGATCTTTAGGAATTCGGGTATCTATTTTTGATAAGATAGTCTTACCTTTAGCTTTCTTGAGTTAGGGATCGAGCAATCATATGTATCTATTCCATCGTTATGGATGTGTATATGTGATTTTGTTACCTTTTCTGGAGCATCGGTATCGGTTAAAACTATATGAGAGTGTACCAATAGTATATTAAATTCTAGAACTTGTTTTTATGATGCATCCCAAGACCGCATAGTGAGTATTAGGATTTGCTAGATAAGAGGCACTAGGATTAACCCATGTTTTAAACCTGTATTTGTTACTATGTCACATCGATCATATAACTATCCCACATCTTGCCATGTACTCATTTTTAGTGCAGGATCCCCCTAGTATAACCCTTCGAGCCTATCCTTTTCATGGTTCTCGTAATTTTTTGGTTAATCCGGACTACTAATGAAGAGCATTGTTTAACCCTACAACCAATCGTTACACCCGAATCGCCTTAGCCTACCTTGTATGTACTCGTTTTTAGTACATTATTGTTTTAACGCAAGTTAAGTATTTGTGTACACAGTTGCTAAGTCCTTATCCTTGTAAATACATTTTTGGGACGATTGGGATTCATGGTAGTATTTATTTTGCAGAAGAATGGGGAAGAAAAGATAAATCATTACCCCCATATTTGTTTGATAATCTCCATGTTATGCTGATCAACCTCAATTTGGATCATTAGTTAGATTGTAATTATGAGTTCTAAAACTCAAGTGTAGGGGTGCAATTATAAACCCCAAGTGATGTATTATGTTATCATTAAAAAAATAGAAATGAAAAAGAAAAGAGATTGATGTAGAGTTTTGTAGAGTTTGTATATCTTTGTCCGCGTCTTTGGCTTAGCAACCCAAATTTACCCAAAAAGTCACCCCCAAATGTATCCCATCCGTTTCCATTTTCGTGAATGTTATCTTACACCTACACCCCACAACCTTTAAAAGCCTCTTTGATAGTAATGATTAGTGCTTGCGCCTAGCGGTGGATGTTTGATCATTACACATGCATATGGTTTTATGTGCTTACGAACGTTATGTGTGTAATCATTAGAGAGATAGTTTCCGACATATTGTTTTAATTGTCTAGTTATACACCTAAGTGAAAGAGAGAATCCAAACACTTATGTGAGGTGCTAGTATATGATTTCCGTGCTTTTAATTACGATGTCTAGAAGGTTGTGTCATAAAATACCTTTAAAGAGTAAGTTAAATGCCCTCGATACTACTTTTGTGTAGGTAGAAAAGTCCATTTGATTGAGGATAAGCAAATCCCAAGTTTAGGGGTATTTGATGAGGTGTCATTTTATACACTTTTTGGGGTCATTTAACTCCCTAAATCATGCAAATATGCCCAGCTTATGTGCTTAATCATTTATTTTTGTATTTTAGCATTTGGATGGCGTTTGGAGGAAATACACGTGACTTGGGCTCATTTAGAGAAGAAACGGACATGACTACGACTCTACACCAAATCTCTTGAAGAAATAATCATTCAGACGGTAGAGACGGCGTCGCTAGCTATTGCGACGACGTCAGAACTTGATCAAGACGGCGTTAGGATTTTCAAGACGGCGTTTGGAAGTAGCCGCCTCAAAAGAAACCCTAGAAGCTTCATCGAAGCGACGGCGTCAGGAATTTTGTGACGCCGTCGCGGTCTGATCTCTATATATACAAACTCGTTTTAGGGTTTTTAGTGTGTAACATTTGGGATCCGAACCCTAGTTTTAGAAAACGAATTTGGCTGCCACTTAGGCCAATTTTAGGGTGTCAAAACCCTCTTGTATCTGCCATTAACTCATGTTCTAATCAAGTGAGATCCTTTATCTTTTATCATTCAATATGTCTATGTGTTGTTTGATTAATTTATGTTCTTCACTTTAAAATATGTCCGGCTAGATCTATTAGTATTTACTTATGATTGCATGAAACTTATTATGTAGACCTTTATTATGTTGTTTCTAGTGATGGATGTGCGTGTTAGGCTTTAGAAAAATAGCCATAAAATATTAAATTGGCATAGACGTCTAGGGAAACGCGAGTGTGTAGAAAGGATACCATCGGTAACAATCTTCATACTACTTTACCCCTAATATGGTTGATCCCTCTTAAGTGTTTCAAATGAATGTAATGTACTCTTAGGGGCCTTGTAATATTCTTCATACTACTTTACTTGTGCGCTGCCTTAATGGAATATTACATAGACGACGGGTTTGTGTAATTCGTTCATGACTTAGGAAATACTTACACATATCATTACAAGAGTGACAAAGCAACATAATTTAGAGAAACATAATAAGGAGTAATACATGATTAATTAAATACGTTCGTTTACCATATAGTTATCACCAAAGTAGTTTAGATTTATATTTAGTTTTATTAGTTTAAAACCAACCAACCTCTCAAACTATGATTTTTACCTCTTTTATAAAAAGATAAAAATACAAAAAGAATCTTCTCTCAACCCCTTAGATCTTTGTTAGATTCTGTTTGAGCCTTCCCAACCTATTCCCTTAGAAAATGATAACAACCCCCGAGTCTTGCCTTACTACACTGCAACGGTTAGGTACTCTGCCTAGGGAGTTGTAAAACTTCTTGTGAAGTCTTAAGACAACCGCATCAAGTTTTTGGCACCGTTGTCGGGGAATAGTTAGGTTTCGAATTTTGTTTAACTTAGGTCTACTCGTTTGAATCCTTTCAAGTGAGATATTATTTTCTTTTATTAGCTTTCTTTTAGTCTATCTTTTCTTTGTGTTATTTTTTTGTAAATCTTTTCGTCAACCTCCATGGGAGACGAAAGTCCTATCTGTACTCTTGGATATTACTCCAGACCTAGCCACGAGGGCTATCGAAACACCATTGAGCTCCCCGATGGGAACAATGTGGTACCTCTGCGATCCGACACCATCTAGTTAGTGCAAAACGAATGCTCTTTCCACAAACTTCGGTCCGAGGATCCAAACCAACTTCTTAAGGATTTCCTAAAACTTATGGACTCACTTGACCTTGATGTTGCAAATAGGAAAAGGACGCGCCTGTGTTTATTTCAATTTTCTCTTCGCGATCAAGCTAGCAATTGGCTTGAACGTCTTTCTATAGGATCCATCTCCACCTAGGAGGATCTTACTACTCATTTCATTCCTTAATTCTTTCCATCGGGAAGGACTGCAAAACTCTGTAGTGACATCCCGATGTTCCAACAACATCAAGGTGAATCTCTTTCTGAAGCATGGACCCGTTTCAAGGACTTACTCCAAAAAGTCCCTCACCATTGCATCGATCTTTGGCTCCAAGTCCAAATCTTTTATGACCATGTCAATCCCATCACAAGATAAACCATTGATCAAGCGGCCGACGGTAAGCTTCATGACAAGAACGCCGAAGAATCCTGGGCACTATTAGAGGACCTCGCCCTCTATGACAACGAAAGTTGTAATGACCCAAGGGACTTCGCTAAACCGATCAAGGCAATCTATTTGCCTCAAGATGTCCCGGGTACATCCGACCTTCGTCTCATCGAGCTTGAAAATCAAGTTCAACGCTTGATGGAAGCTCATCTTGCTCCTAAATCGTCCAATCAAGTGAACAAGATCGGTTCTTCATGTGAGATCTGTAGTGGTCCCCACGACACTCAGTATTGCATGGAAAATCCCGAGCAAGCTTTTGCTGATTACGCATGTAACAATTCACATTTTCGGGCCATTTTACGTCAATAAATATTCAACTGTTTATTTTAAACTTTTACGCGTTCATTTTAATTTTTACCGTTTAGTTAAATCGCGTAAACTAAAAATCATCAATCAACGTAAACCGACATCAAACAGATAAAAAGTTTACGTCAAACAAGTGTTATATTATTTTTACGAAGATAATTTATAACTTTTCTCTTTTTATTTTTATTCGTTACGTAAAATGCTTACGTTTCACAATAAATATATATTTTTGCATACATGGAAACCCATAAACCCATCTACACTTCAATAAATACCCACCATTATACCTAATACCCAAAAACTATATCATTTTACCCATTTTGCTTGCCTAAGCCATGTACATCTATACATACACAAAGAAATTAAATCAAACACTTCCCACTAACCATTAAACTATAATATGTATTATCCAAGGGTTAAATCTAAAGCATGAATAACTTGTCTAGCCAACAAAACCTTACACTTTGTCACCCACACTTGCTAGGGCTCGACATGAAACAAGGAAAAGGAAAAGAAAAGAAGACCAAGCATGTGTATGTCTCGAAACATCATCTTACACTTCTAACATACTATCTTACACACCTAGTCACTTGCTTAATGTATAAACCATCCCCTAACCCTTGTAAACCACCCCCCACTGTAACCTTTGCCCTTTTTGCGTTCTGAATATTTCATTTATAGTCCTTTGACTATTTAACTTTTGTTAGTTTATTCAGATTTTTGTACCGTGTTGACGGTGGTGATTTTATGAGAATTGTGGTGAATTGTGGTTTATTATGATTAATAATCCCTTTTGGAAGGTATTATTGTGTTATTTGTATTTCGGGTGGTTTGACCCGTGAATTTTGGGAAATGCCGAAAAAACGAGTCTGACACGTCCATTAATGTCCAAATGAGTTTTGAAGGGTGTAAAGTGAAAATATGTCGTGTGAATACTCTATGTTAATGGAAAAGTATTTTTAAAGTGAATAAAAATGCTAATTAACTTTGGGGTAAATTTTACGGTTGTACGTGTATTTAATGTGACCCGTCACGAAAAAAAGTACCTGAGAGGCCCTCCTTGGATGCCATAGCCGGTCAATGGGTGATAAGGGGACAAGGTTTGGGCTTAATTTTATCTTAATGTGTCCAAGGTGTTTACATATATATTTCTTCCACTAGAAACCTTTTTCTTTCTTTTTCCATTTTCAAACAAGAAAAAACACACACATTAGTGTGTGTGTGCTTGCTACGTCCGACCACCTACGCCAACATAAAATCCACCATAAAAATTCCAACTTGAATCGAGAAGTGGTTATTCAGGGTTGATACGAGTATTTGTTGTCTCATTAAAACAACGTTAGGGTTGGTCCGGTTTCGTGTCGAAATATACATTTTTGAAGTATTTTCTTGATAGTTTCAATTTAAACATTTCGTTTGTCATTTTGGTTTATTTTGATGCTAGATGTTGGTGTACAAGTTGATCGTTGTGAAATCGATTTTGGAAGCGAAAGGATGATTTTAATGGGGTGTTTGGTTCGTGTAATTTTAAAAAAAAAGATAAGAACATGGATTTTGTATGTTTTAATATTGTGGGTCTTTGATGGTTTGAATTATATATGTGCTAGATAGCTTATTTTGTTAGTAGCTTTTGTATAGCTTATTAGGGCTTATTTTTAAGCTTTTTTCTTGCTTTATTTAGGGTTTATATGCCACGAACCTCATTCCCAAAAATCACTTAGATATGTGTTTCTTGATTATTTTTGTTTTATGCATATGTTGTGGACTATTTTTGAGGCTTATGGTAGTAACCAAATGCGATACGTAGCTTATTAGCTTATTTTCAAGCTTAATATACGTATTTTTGAGCTATTGGACTCACGGCCCAATAAGTCTATTTAAGTCGTGGCTTAATGGGAGGGCTTATTGTGGTCCGGATTATTTTCTACATATAAGTATATACTTATATATGTAAATGGACCTTGATTTGGACCATTGGATCGTATTTTGGACTTATTATATGTTCTTTAATGGACCCTTGTTGGGCCTTAAAGCCCAATAAGCGATATTTAGTCGTTATGAGAGTTTTGATGGACTTTTGAAAGTGAAAATGTGTTTACGAAGTGATATGGAACGATATTTTGGGAAAAACGTTTTAGTAAACGTTAAAGATTGAGAATTTGGAATTTTGTCGAAAAGTGTCGAATTTATGAAAAGTGTTGAAAATAAGGTTTGAAACCTTGGAAAACGTTGTTTGAGCGTATGGGTCATGTCGAAATTTCGTAAAAAGTTTATACTTAGAAATTTTCCTAAAAACATGATTTTTGATTTTTAAATAATAAAATATTATTTAATTATTTTATTTATTTTATTTATTTAATAAATTCACTAAAAGACGAAAAATATAATTTTTCTCGAAACTTCTCTAATGTGTTTAGTATGAGTAAACGTTTTATTTTTAACCGTATTATGATTATTTTGAAGTGACGAAGGTTACCGAATGGACTTGTCGAGATATATTTATAATTATTAATTATAAATATTTATTTATATTACTTATCTATTTTTCCTTAAATAGTATAAGTATGTATTACCGAGTAATGAGATTGATATGATTGTGGAGATATGCCGTCAACCATCACACCACTAAATTGTTTTGGGTAATTGTACAACGCGTCTAAACTCTATGCATCAAACGTGATAGATTGTGGTAGGAAATTAGATGATTTAATTAGGGATCATGATCTGGACTTAGGTCGTGTAGCGGGCGATCGTTGAATTTTGCTTGTGTGATTGAGATTTGGTTGCTAAAGACTTGCTTGAGGTGAGTTCTCGTAGCCCCACTTTTTACTAATTTTTTTCATTGGGGGAAAATGATACTCAAATGTGTTTTGAAATGTTTTGAATTGATCTGTGCGAAATGTAGTTTTGTTTTTGGGACAAGTTACGTGCTTATGAATGCTATGTGAATATTATATGCTGAATGATTGTTTGGATCGGAGGGGTACGCCTATCCCAGTATTTGCATGATTGTTTGGATCAGATGGGTACGCCTACCTTACCACTAGTATTTGTGTTGTTTTATTAGATGGTGATGGGTACGCCACCTACCTGAGGTTTGTGTGGTCCTGCCCTAATTTTAGTGCTCCAGCTGGTAGAACCTTTAGGTGCGTAAGTGACATATGGTTATTAATTAGCGGTGATGCTAAGGTTGTTTGCATATATTCACTGTCATATAGCACTATTGTCTACTGTTGAAATATTGGTATAACTTTTGGGTTTTAGGTCAAACCTACGAGCTCACCACATTTATTGTTGTCAGTGTCTATAAGGAGCATGTTTTAGGTGAAGTGTATAAAACTTAATTGTTTATTTGGTTTGCGTTTAATAAAACATAAAAGATATCTTACAAAACTTTTAACACAAAATTTTAAAATTTCATTGTGATTTATTATATTACATCCCTTTCAAAATCCAACAAAATGATTAAAAGTAAGAAGGGATAACAACAAACATATTAACACCCCCAAAAGAAGAAGAATACCACAATGATAATCGTAATAAAAAGAAACTAAAATCAAAACCCGCACCCTATAATAAAAAGAAGAGTAGTTTGGTGATTGCTCTATAGCTAGACTTAGAGTATCACAAGTGGAAATTTAGTTTTGAAGTCTTGCTTGCTTGTTGTTTGATTCTAGTATTTGGATGTTTTGGATTAAGTTTGAATTATGGTCCCCTGTGAGGGCATTCTGATAATTGTAAGAGATTATGGATTTTTAGTTGCGATTTGGGCGACATCCTCGAGGTTGATCGAGGTTAATGGTCTTCATAAACACTTGAAGGTTTATGATGTAGTTTTCTCTATTTTGATCTTGTGTGATGATTGATCATTATAGTTGCCATTCCGGTTTTCGCCATTGTTCAGGTGTGGACCACATGGTATCAGAGCCAAGGTTATAGAGAACTAGGTGGATTGGCCTAGACTATAACCTAAGATCCGTCATTTGGTTGCGTATAGGATCTATGTGCGCGGTGTTCCACTTTTGTTTACTTTTGTGTGTTCGCGGTTTGGTGTTTTAGTTATGTCAGTCATTGGAATGTGGGAGCTCAATATTGAATAAGACTAGGAAAGGATGCAAATGTAAGTACGGTGGCCAACGTAGTTTATGTGTTCATAACTCACTCATACTTGATATATGTTGTTCACACAATCGTTGTTGACACCGTGATAGGGCTGGAGTATCTATGCGTATATCTGGTTATTTATGGTAAGATTATTATTATATTGCGAGTCTTCCCCTTACCTAACGTTGCCATGTTCTCCCTCGTTATAGCTAATGCCTCCCAGGATGAGGAACCGAAGAGGCTAGCTGGAATGGCTGTCGATTCATTAGGAGGAGGAACGTGTGTACGGTGTTGGTAGAGGTAGATAGAAGGGGTAGAAAGACCTAGGGAAGGTATATGAGGAGCGGTTTTTGTTGAGGATTCTGATATGGTCAAGGAAATGACTAGAGCTGAATGGGGGTGTTAGAGGGTGTCAATGGGAATTGTAGAGGGGAGCCAATAAGGAGTGGAACCCTGACTTTCTCAAACGATCATTGCAAACAATTGCAAGAACCTCTTACCCTCCTTGCTAGCTAGGTTCGTAACCAAGGAATTGTTTCGGAAATCAGAATTGGTAATGTGGTTAATGTGAGAACGTTCAGGAGAACATTGGAATGTGTTAGTTGAATGGAAACCGTGGAGGTTGTTATTTAAGATTCTTAGCTTGTTACCGTAAGGAATATGATGTAAGGGAGTGCTGTAGTTCTTACTCGTTGGATCAAGAAAATGGAGTAGAACATACAGATATGATAGTTGTAGTCGAATAACCATAACGTAAATACATGCTAGATACCATTTGTGGGTAAGGCTTTAACATGGTGGAACTCTCAGATCCGCATGCTAAGCCGAAAAGTTGCTATTAGTATGTCATGGAATGACTTTAAGTTTATGATGATACAAGAGTTTTGTCCTAGTCATGAGATGCAAAAGTTGGAATCTGAATTGTGGGAATCACGCCTATGGTCGGGGATGGCCTGCTGTCTTACATGAAGGTTTCATGACGTTGGCGACGGTTAGTCCGCATTTGGGAAACCTCAAGAGTAGGATGATTGAGAGGTATGTGTATGGCCTTGCTCCACAAATCGTGGGATGGTGGCAGCAATGGAGCCAAAGACTATGCAGAAGGCTGTGTCAAATTTCTTGGTCTTACAATGACGATGAGGCTAGTGAAGGAAATGGACTCTATTAAGAAAGTTAAGAAAAGAGGAAATGTAGGGGATACTAGCAAGGATAAGAATGGTAGGGATGATAATAAGAGGACTAGGACTGGGAATGATTTTGCTACTACTGTTAAACACTATTGGAAGAAAGAATTATGGGTTACTTAGCCCAAGTGTGTACACATCTGCAACTCCTACCATGACACCTGAGGGCCCATTGTCTCATTGCTTTAACTGTAAACTGCCGAGTCTTTTGACAAAGGATTGTTAGAGGCGTACCGAGGAATGTCGAATCATGTCAATGCTAGAATATCAACTGTTCAGAGCCATGTTATGAGTGGGGTTATGTACGACCATGTCAGGTCAAACTTGTCCTAGATTGGAACTTTAGAGACAAGAACCGAAGGAAATCATCCAAATCAAGTTTGCTGCTAATAATGAGGGTCAGGTCGTGGAAAACCAATGGGAACCAGGCTGAGGGTTAGGGCCATTCATGTTGGGAGCATAGGCTCTCATAATTACCTCACATGTTACTCTTACTACTAAGGAGTCAGCTCGCCAAGACCCGAGAATCATTTTTGGACGGGTACGTTTACTTTGATAATCATTTTGCCACTACCTTATTGACTCTATTACGGGACTATTAGTTTTGTTTCTACTTCTTTTATACCTCTGTTAGGCTTAGAGCCAACGACCTTTGGTTTTAGATTTGAGATTGAGTAGCTAGCGGGCAGCTTGTAGAGTTTTGATAAGGTTTATTAAGGGTTTTGTTAACTAGATCGAGGGTCATGTCTTTAAATCGATTAATACCTTCTTGGGGCATGGGGTTTTTGATGTGATTATAGGTATGGATTGGTTGGCCAATTTAAGGCTGAAATATATTTGCCATAGAAGGTAGTCGAGAATACACTATCGGATGGCAATGTTGCTATTGAATATGGGAGGAGCCCAAAGAGAAAGCGAGTCTCATTGATCGAGTGCTAAGGCAATGAAAGGAAACAAGAAAGAGAATATTGTGGTAGGATTTTCCTGAGGTATTCCTGAATGATCTATCTGGATTACCGCAATTTAGGAAATTGAATTTGGATTGAGGTTATTCCCTGGAGCACCGCCAGATAAGCAAAGTCTCTTATAGTTTGGCTACCTTCTGAAGTGGAGGTCAGTTGTCGGGACAACTCAAAGAACTCCAAGACAAAGGTTTCATTTGACCAAGTTCATCGCCTTGGGGAGCGCCGGTATTGTTTGTTAAGAAAAAGGATGTTCTTTAGGATGTGATGATTATAAAGGAATTGAAAAGTTGACTATTAGAGCATTATCCACTTCCTAGAATTGATGATCTATTTGATCAACTGCAAGGGTCACAGTTTTTCTTGAAGATAGATCTTAGGTCTGGATAGGGCCATAGTGGGTCCTGGCTGTCTCGCAGCAGCAGCAGCAGAACTCTCCCCAACCTCACACCCAGGTCTGGGAGTAGTAAGTAGTAGCCTCTTCCGAGGCGGCGTGTCAGCCTCGGGAATATCAGCTCTGCGGCTAGTGGATGGTGCAGGTAGAGGTATAGGTAACAATGGTGGGGTCCCTGATGGGAGTAGTGAATGATAGGTGGATGGTGCTGCAGCTCTCATCTGCCTCATGGCTGCTCTAGTATGTGGGGGTCGGATACGTGGAGATAAAAAGGATGGTGGTAGTGGAGGTGTAGGTGCCTGCTCCAGCAACTGTCGGGCAACCTCCTCGTAAGGATCCTCAGATGGAATACTCCAAGATCGTGCCTCAGAGTGAACAGAAGTATAGGTAACTGCGGAATCAGCTGACATGACTACTGTGACCAGCAGAAATAACTTATATGAGTATATTATATAAGGCTCTTATTATAATATAGGTAATATATTATAATCACGTATATCAGTTATGAATGCATCTAGTCCAACTAACTAATGCAGCAACTAGTGTGTCCCATAAAAACCCTTTTTTTATGAATGCAATGTTTGAAAACGGTTATAGTCCAGCAAAAACATTTTGACCTGGTTCTCTATAACCTTGGCTCTTGATACCAATCTGTAACACCCCCAAATTGGGTCGCAGCGGAATAAGGATATCCGGGGCGTGTCACTTCATAGATCAATAGCACAAGATATATAAGAACGACAAAAAGTCGTTTAAAATGATACATTGGATTTGATAAAGGACTTATTACAAAAAGCATATAGCTTTACTTGTTCCATGTTTAATATTAAAAAGATTGACAATACATTTCCCAAAACATATTACGTCCAAATCTTTAACGTGATAACCAAAAGTTTCACCAATGTATCCCTGGCACCTCGTGCCTATTGACCACCTGAAAACATTGCTTAAAACGTCAACAAAATTGTTGGTGAATTCATAGGTTAGAAAAATTATATTATACATGACCGTAAGACTTTTCCCGTGATAATGCAACAGATGCAGACATCACAAAAATCCGATTACATTTACCTAAGCTCATGACTCTGAAGCTCGACAATTTTATTAGCAATAATATAAATTGCTAATATGCCCTATTATATGTCTAACCCGAAACATCCCCAATTCGACATGCTATAACGTTCGTTCCTGGTGTTAGCTAAACACCCGAACGGGGAGGTCGTTTCCCAAATAGATCTATTAATAACATTAACGCTTACTGAGACCAATCCAATTGGTTATAGCATAATTGACAGTTCATGATAATGGGCTCAACTTAGGTTATCGCTACTTAGGCAAACACGTAATCAATATAAAATATCCACTTGCGTCCAATTTATAAAACAAAGCATGTTTCCACCCCAAAGTTATAAATCATTGAAATCGTAAAAATGTGGGGCTATAAACTCACCTTAAGTGAGTGATCTGATAATATATAACAAATGTGGGAATGCTTCACGATTATTCCCGAATGCAACCTAATTCAATATAGGTCGTATAAGTACCGAGTACTTTAATTAATAACATTATATCTAATCCTATAGTAGTTACATCGTACTATCGTTCGGGCTATCATAATTTAAGAGGTCATGACATGACGTACGAGGAGCTAGGACACTTTAAATCGTAAATCCAACAGCTCGTCAATACGACATCCGAAGAGGCCTCATTATGAAATTCCCTAGTAATATAGCACTTGATAACTAATACCACATATAGGTCTATATAGCTCAATCACCATCTAATTGTTTTGGAAAAATTGGGTTGATTAAGTAAAAACGTTTATAATTATCGTTTTAGTAAATATAACATAACTTTTGCGTTTTAAGCCCTAATTTGACGTTTCTTATGCCCACGCTTTCGTACAAAGACGAGTGATCAAAATATTAGATATTAAAATTTTCAACTTTCTGTTGTGAATAGTAATTTTACTGTTCACAACAGCTATAAACCCGTTTTTACGTTTTAATTAGCGTAAAACTCGTAAATGTCGTATTTTATTCGTTATAGTTCCGTTTTTAGCGATTCTTTCGAGTACGATCTCGTATTTAAAAGTTATATCATATATTTGATGTTTTAAAAATATAACTTTCTGTAATGAATAGTAATTTTTATAAAAATAGTTTTATAAACCCGGTATTAACGTAAATCGTATTTTTATCGTATCTTTTTCGTTATAAATCGGTTTTTCAAGTTTCTTATCATTTTGGAATCGTCATGAGGCGTATTATTTTTATAAAAAGTCAAAACCTACTGTATAAGTGTCGAATTTAAACAGCCCTTTATTATCCAAGAGTATACTTTCTTTAAACACTTTAAAAACCCTAATTTATACATAATCATGTTTATACTTAAACAACATGTTAACATACTTATAGATCCATTATTCCATGATATATACAACAACATGACATAAGAAAAAGTGTATAATTTCATAACCATAGGTAAAAACTCTTTTTACATATTCAAAGGTTCTAAATGGTGATTTAGCTATAAAGAACATGTAAACACATAAAATCATGAAATGAAAAGTATAAAGGTATTTAGATAACCTTAGGAAGGATGAATGATGAAGAACAAATGATCTAAACCCTTGTTTTGGATATCAAACCCGAGATTATAACACTAGAAAAACCCTTAATCCTTTGAAACCCGAATCTTGCACAAACTTTCTTAAATCTTCGAAACGAGAAATCAACCCTCCGATCTTTCTTAGAACACCTTAGAATAGATGTAAGAACACTTGTATTTGATCTAGAAAATCAAAGTATGGATGTGTTATGGAGATGGTTTTGAGCCGTGATATATGATGAGAGAAATGAGAGAGATTTTTGTGTTTTACACCTTAGGAATGTGTTTTGTATGTTTTTCTTACTAGTTAAGCCTTTATATAGGGCTTAACTAAGGTTAAGAAACTCTAGTTAAGTTAACTAGGGTTAAGTTAAAGGAAAATATCTAAAAGATATTTTAGATAAATATCTAATAAATATCTTATAAATATCTTGCATAATATCTCTTGTAAATATCTTGTTAATTAAACGCGAGCTATGACCAAGGTTGAGGAACAAAGATGACACGGTTCATAAAATGATATTTTATGATCATAAGAATAATAGCGAGACATGTCGTAAATTTTTACGATGCTCAAAACGATTAACGAACGCGCGATCAACCGTTGACTCGCGAAACGTCAAAAATAAAAATTATCAATTCTTCTCTAAATTTTTCATAATAAAATACGAAAATATTTATTAGCGACAAATAAAATTTTAAATGTCGACGCTCGTTCACGGAAACTCGTAAAATAATATTTACGACATCGGGCACGTAATCGTCGTACAATGACCGAAAACACGGGGTGTTATAAGAAGACTTTGTGGTATATTGTGATGTGTCTGGGATAGGACTAGGCCGTGTGTTAATGCAAAGAGGTAAAGTGATAGCCTATGCGTCTAGGCAGTTGAAAATTCACGAGAAGAATTATACTACCCATGATTTGGAGTTAGGTGCAGTTGTGTTTGCACTTAAGATCCGGCGACATTATCTGTATGGGACAAAAAGTGTCATTTATACGGATCATAAGAGTCTTCAGCATATCTTCAGTCAGAAAGAGTTGAATATGCGACAACGTCGCTGGATAGAATTGTTTAGTGATTATGACTATGAAATTCGCTACCATCCTGGTAAGGCGAATATGGTGGCTGATGCCCTAAGTAGGAAGGAAAGAGTAAATCCTAATAGAGTTAGAGCTATGAATATGACCCTTCAGTCGAGTATCAAGGATAGGCGACTGGCGGCTCAGAAGGAGGCTGTGGATGAGTCTGCAGGATTGTAGAAAGGTTTGGATGAGATGATAGAAAAGAGAAGTGATAAAACCTTATACTACCTGGGTCGAATATGGGTTCCTTTGAAAGGTGATGTAAGAACCATGATAATGGATGATGCCCATAAGTCAAAGTACTCTGTACATCCAGGAGCTGATAAGATGTATTATGATTTGAGATATAGGTATTGGTGGCCTAGAATGAAAAAGGATATAGCTAAGTATGTTAGTAAGTGTTTGACTTGTCTGAAGGTTATGGCTGAGCATCAAAGGCCATCTGGCTTGCTCCAACAACCTGAGATTCCCGTATGGAAATGAGAAAGGATAGCTATGGATTTTGTGACTAAGTTGCCTAAGACTAGTAGTTGGCATGACACAATCTAGGTCATTGTGGACCGATTAGCTAAGTCTGCTCATTTTCTACCTATGCGTGAGGATTATAAGATGGAAAGGTTGGCTAGATTGTATATTAATGAGATAGTTGCTAGACATGGTGTGCCGATCTCGATTATATCGGACCGTGATAGTCGTTTCACATCAAGGTTTTGGCAGTCAATGCAAGAGGCATTAGGAACTCGTTTAGACATGAGTATGACTTATCACCCTCAGACTGATGGTTAGAGTGAGCGTACTATTCAGACTTTGGAAGACATGCTTAGAGCGTGCGTTCTAGACATAGGAGGAAGTTGGGATGTTCATCTTCTGTTGGTTGAGTTTTCGTATAACAATAGTTATCATTCTAGTGTGAGATGTGCTCCGTTTGAGGCATTGTATGGTAGAAAGTGTCGTTTGCCAATTATGTGGGCTGAGGTTGGGGAAGGTCAGTTGATAGGACCTGAGTTAGTGCAAGAGACTACTGAGAAGATCTCACAGATTAAGGATAGACTTAAGGCTGCGCATGATCGTCAAAAAAGTTATGCTGATAAGAGGAGGAAGCCTCTAGAGTTTAGTGTAGGTGACTATGTCTTGCTCAAAGTATCGCCTTAGAAAGGTGTGGTATGCTTTGGGAAGAAAGGGAAGTCATCACCTAGATTTGTTAGACCTTTTGAGATTATCGAAAAGGTAGGCCCTGTGGCCTATCAATTAGATTTGCCTGAGGAATTGAATGGTGTTCATGACATGTTCCACGTGTCGAACCTTAAGAAGTGTTTGGCTAATCCAACACTGCAAGTGCCTTTGGATGAGATTCGAGTTGATGCTAAGTTGAATTTTGTGGAAGAGCCTGTGGAAATTTTGGAAAGGGAGTTTAAGAGGTTAAAACGTAGTAGGATTGCCATCGTCAAGGTTCGATGGAATTTGAAATGTGGCCCTGAATTCACGTAGGAATGTGAAGATCAGATGAAATTAAAGTACCCGCTTTTGTTTAGTGATGTTAGTAGATGAATTTCGGGGACGAAATTCTTTTAAGGGGGGTAGAATGTAACCTTTTCCCTTTTTGTGTTCTGAATATTTCATTTATAATCCTTTGACTATTTGACCTTTGTCAGTTTATTCAGATTTTTGTACCGTGTTGACGGTGGTGATTTTATAAGAATTGTGGTGAATTATGGTTTATTGTGATTAATAATCCCTTTTGGAAGGTATTATTGTGTTATTTGTATTTCGGGAGGTTTAACCCGTAAATTTTGGGAAATACCGAAAAAACGAGTCCGACATGTCTGTTAATGTCCAAATGAGTTTTGAAGGGTGTAAAGTGAAAATATGTCGTGTGAATACTCTAGGTTAATGGAAAAGTATTTTTAAAGTGAATAAAAATGCTAATTAACTTTGGGGTAAATTTTACGATTGAGTTTTACGAGTATTTAAGTGCACCGACACGAAAAGAAAGACCCGAGGCCTCCTTGGATGCCATAGCCGGTCATGGGTGATTAAGGGGACAAGGTGGCTTAATTTTAGCTAATGTGTCCCAAGGGTGTACAAATATATTCTTCCACTAGAAACCTTTTTCATTCATTATCCATTTTCAAAAAGAAAAACACACATAAGTGTGTGTGTGCTTGCTACGTCCGCCACCTACCAACAACAATCCACCATAAAAATTCCAACTTTGATCGAGAACGTGATATTCCGGGTTGATACGAGTATTTGGGTGTTCATTAAAACAACGTTTGGGTTGTCCGGTTCGTGTCGAAATATACATTTTTGAAGATTTTCTTGTAAGTTTTCAAATTTAAATTTCGTTTGTCCTTTTGGGTTTGAATTGATGCATAGATGTTAGTTGTACAAGTTGATCGTTGTGAAAATCAACTTTTGAAAGCGAAACGGATGATTAAAGGGGTGTTTGGTTCGTGTAATATAAAAAAGAAAGAACATGGATTTTGTAGTTTTGATATTGTGGTCGTGATGGTTGAATAATATATGTTGCTAGATAGCTTATTTTTGATAGTAGCTTGTATAGCTTATTCGGGCTTATTTTTAAGCTATTTTTGGCTTATTTTGGGCTTATATGCCACGAACCATTCCCAAAATCACTAGGAAAGTGATTTTGATTATTTTTGTGTTATGACATATGTTATGGACTATTTTTGAGGCTTATGGTAGTAGCCAAATGCGATACGTAACTTATTAGCTTATTTTCAAGCTTAATATACGTATTTTTGAGCTATTGGATTCACGGCCCAATAAGTCTATTTAAGCCGTAACTTAATAGGAGGGCTTATTGTGGTCCGGATTATTTTCTACATATAAGTATATACTTATATATGTAAATGAACCTTGATTTTGGACTTGGATCGTATTTTGGACTTATAAATGTCTTAATGGACCCTTGTTGGGCCTTAAAGTCTAATAAGCGATATTTAGTCGTTATGAGAGTTTTGATGAACTTTTGAAAGTGAAAATGTGTTTACGAAGTGATATGGAACAATATTTTGGGAAAAACGTTTTAATAAACGTTAAAGATTGAGAATTTGAAATTTTGTCGAAAAGTGTCGAATTTATGAAAAGTGTTGAAAATAAGGTTTGAAACTTTGGAAAACGTTGTTTGAGCGTACGGGTCATGTCGAAATTTCATAAAAAGTTTATACTTAGAAATTTTCCTAAAAACATGATTTTTGATTTTTAAATATTAAAATATTATTTAATTATTTTATTTATTTAATAAATTCACTAAAAGATGAAAAATATAATTTTTCTCGAAACTTCTCTAATGTGTTTAGTATGAGTAAACGTTTCATTTTTAACCGTATTATGATTATTTGAAGTGACGAAGGTTACCGAATAGACTTATCAAGATATATTTATAATTATTAATTCTAAATATTTATTTATATTACTTATCTATTTTTCCTTAAATAGTATAAGTATGTATTACCGAGTAATGAGATTGATATGATTGTGGAAATATGTCGTCAACCATCACACCACTAAATTGTTTTGGGTAATTGTACAACGCGTCTAAACTCTATGCATCAAACGTGAAGATTGTTTTGGAATTGGATGATTAAATTGGGACATTAACTAGACTAGGTCGTGTGCGGGCGTCGTTGCATTTGCTTGTGTGATTGAGATTTGGTTGCTAAAGACTTGCTTGAGGTGAGTTCTCGTAGCCCCACTTTTTACTGTTTTTCCGTTGGGGGAAAATGATACTCAAATGTGTTTTGAAATGTTTTGAATTGATCTGTGCGAAATGTGGTTTTGTTTTTGGGACAAGTTACGTGCTTATGACTGCTATGTGAATATTATGTGTTTGTCACCTACCCAGTGTTGTGAGATTATTGGATCGGATGGGTACGCCTACCCAGTATTTGTGTGATTATTGGAGCGGATGGGTACGCCTACCCAGGTTTGTGTGTGGTCCTGCCCTAATTTTAGTGCTCCAGCTGGTAGGCCCTTTAGGTGCGTAAGTGACATATGGTTATTGATTAGCGGTGATGCTAAGGTTGTTTGCATATATTCACTGTCATATAGCACTATTGTCCACTGTTGAAATATTGGCACAACTTTTGGGTTTAAGGTCAAACCTACGAGCTCACCAACATTATTGTTGACGTTTTCGAGTATCATTTTCAGGTGAAGTGAAAGAAGAATAGTTTGGTGATTGTGATAGCAGACTTAGAAGTATCCCGAGTGGAATTTCGTTTGAAGTCTTGCTTGCTTGTTGTTTGGTTCTAGTAATTGGATGTTTTGGATTAAGTTTGGATTATGGACCCCTGTGAGGGCATTTGAATAATTGTAAGAGATTATGGATTTTAGTTGCGATTTGGGACATCACTCGAGGTTGTTCGAGGTTGATGGTCTTCATAGCACTTGAAGTTTATGCAATGTAGTTTTCTCTATTTTGTATCTTGTGTTATGATTGATCATTATGTTGCATTCCTGAGTTTCCGCCATTGTCGGGGTGTGACAGCCACCCTTGGTATTTATAATATCTTGAAGTGGTGTTTGCTAGCATTTCACACTATATAAGAGAGCCTAATGAAAGACTTAAAAACACACATACATTTGCTAGAAAATCAAACACAAAACCCTCTTGTTTTACCTCTTTACCTCACGGCTCAAAATACACACCTAAAACAAATCATAGTTTTTGTTCTAGAAAGATTACAAGCATACAAGTATTATTAGGGTTGATATATAAGGTGTATCAAGTGATTTTCAAGGCTAGGGTTTCATTAAACAAGGGTTTAATGCAAGAAGAAAACTAAGGTTTCAAAGGAAAATTAGGGTTTTCTATAAGGATTTTGGGTTGAAACTTGGGTATAGATTATGTTTATCATCCTTATTCATTCTTATAAGGTCTAACATAAACCTTACTCTTCCATAATTAATTTATTTTCATACATATATATTTGTTATATTGTTAATCACCATCTAGTATTTATTTCATAAAGTTTATAAAATAAAATAAACATGATCATGATTCGAATATACACTTAACCATGATGAATTAATGTTTAAAATATGTTAGAATCCAAGAACATACTTTATACATGTGTTGATTAAATTATAAATTAATTGGTGAACTAATTATTAAAATTTTATTTATAAAATTTATAAATAAATAATTGTGTGGACATTTTATTTGGACATAAAATGATGGACATAAATTAGAGGACTTAAAATATGTGAAAGATGTGTTATTATATAAATTAGAGGACTTGTGATAATTTAATTATTTTAAAACTTACAAAAACAAATTATATTTCATTTATATACGAACAGTTTATATATTCTGTAAGAATACGAAATTTTATAAAATATATAGACCTGATGATAAAATAGTACATTTCATGAGGATTCCAAATATATAAAGAACTTGAAAAACGAAGCAATAACGAAAAAGTTATGAATTTTACAAGATTACGATAATTAAATATATAAAAGTGTTTTTATAAAATTTATATTATAAAAATTGTTACTGTTCCGAATTTGATGAAAATTTATAAACAAATTTTTCGTTAGAACACCTCAATACGATTTCGTGGATGTAAAGAACATTAAAAAAGGAATTAAAACGAAGGAGTTATGATTTTTACAAATTATATATAAAAAGTATTTTTATATATAACAGTTTTAATTTTTTTGTTACTATACAGAATTTTATAAATTCTGTGAATATTTTATTTGGATAGAATATCTCATCATGATTCCGTACATGTAAAGAATGCGTAAAACGGAGCTAAAATGAGAAAGTTATAAATTTTTAAAGATTTCAAAAGTATAAACACTTTTCACAGCCTTTATAAAAGCTGTGAAACTACTTAATTAACTGCAGAAATATGGAACTAAGTTTTTTTGGGCCTTTGAGTCTGATTCGGACAAACTGTAAAACTACAAAGTTGTTCGGAACAACATTTTACTTTGACATTCATACAAAGTTGTTCGGAATGACGTTTTACTATAAGTATCAAGTTTTCGGAGACTAAAAGTGTATAGATATTTAACTAAAAATTATAAAAGCTAAATAACTTTATATTAATTTTTCTGCACTATTTTTCTGACATGAATAGTGTTGGTTCGTTTCAATAAAAAACCTTACAAAATAATGTAGCATCACTTATATAATATTTATACATGTTTTGAACTTTATAAATATTATTTTGCAAAACAATTAAACTATATATATAACATCATTATATAGAAAATAAAAAATACTAAATCAAGCGAAATGATTTTAAATGATTTTCTAGTTATAAGGAATTATTTCGAAAGTACATACTTGGTCACTTATTCTCAAACGTTGTTTCAACACTTATAAACTAAACAAAACTACTAGGTGGTGATATAACTTTATAATATACATTCCTGTGTTTATTTTAAATACATCGTACTTATACGACCTATAATTAATTAGGTTGCATTCCGGCTATTCGTGACGATATTCTTTGTTGATTGTTACTACATTCAATACATTCACTTGAGGTGAGTTAATAGCCCCATGTTTTACTCGTTTTACATAGACTTTAACACTTTTTGGGGTGAGAATACATGCCAATTTACAAATTGTTGCATACTTGATTTCATAACTTGTTTACATACTTATTTACATATTCGTTTACATATTCTGTAACAACTCAAATTTTCACACCTTTTTACATCAAAGAAAATCTAATTATTTATTTTAAACTTTTATGCGTTCACTTTAAAATTCCAGCGTTTAGCTAAATCGCGTAAACTAAAAATCAACATGCAAGGACGCAAAAACTTTACTTTTACTCAAATGAATTCGGATTTGCTTTATAAAGTGGCGTGAAACTGTAATTAGATAGAGTAAGCTGCGATTGTTATAAAAATAGAATCTATTTAGGTGTTGACATTCACGTTCGAGTGATTAGCCTTCTTACTAGTTTCGGCATCAGGGGTACCAACACTTACGAACATTAATACCATTGTCGTTGTTACATCAAATTGCTTTGAAACTATATTACCCTTAACAATTACAATGCTGAAAAGATTGGCTACTACATGTCAAACCGCCATGTGTCATGAACTTATGGGTGAAATCGTAATTACTCATTTGGTATTGCTAGGCAATACACAATTTAAATAATTGCGATCTAACATTTATACTTACATTTTTGTGACTTTTATAAGGATTGAAACGGTCATACACGCTTTATAAACCTTTGATTTCAACATTTATACTTATATTTTTATGACTATTATAAGGATTGAAATGGTCATACACACTTTATAAACCTTTGTTTTCAACATTTATACTTATAAAAACCTATGAACTCGCCAACTTTATGTTGACGTTTGTATTTCTTAGGTGAATAGGATGCTTGACATAACTGATGTGCATTGGAGTCCAATTTTTACAAGATTACTTTTTCATAAGACTTCGTTTTTGAGGGCGTTCTCTCATATCTTGTGCTAAGGGTATTATGAAGTAATGCTTCACCGGACATATTTTTGTTTGCGAACCATTTGGAGGGTTGTTACAGATTGGTATCAAAAGCCAAGGGTTATAGAGACTAGGTTGCATATTTTACCTAGACTATAACCGTTTTCACAACATTGCATCAATCCAATTGGTTTATGTGCATAACATTATTGCTTATTGTTTTACATTGACATTATATATAATATATATTTATATATATATATATATATATTTATATATATATATATATATATATATATATATATATATATATATATATATATGCTTACATTCCCTTACGTATATTTTACATTTATTTATATAAGAGTTATTTATATAAATACTAGAACTTTTCTCAAGACATTGTGAATGACACGATGGTCTTTAAAACTTTTCATGACTTTACATAATATCGTTTTACATAACATTGAAACTTGTCACATTCCGTTGACCTCACTGGTTACTTTATCATCTAACCCCGAGTTGGACACCGTCTCATACTGTTAAAACACCTACGCCATCTTGCGACTGTTGTGTATCATGAGGTTACTTTGGACGAAATCTTATTATATATTATATTTCTTGTGAATTCGAAGAACAATGACAACTACAAATCAAGGGATGAGCTTTGCAGAAATTGAGCAGATTGTAGCCTAGTGAGTGGCTAATGCTATTGAGACTATTGCTATTTATAAGACTAAGACCCGCATGGCTCGCGAGTCTATAAGCCAGACCAAACAGCAGGGAGACAAGGTAGCAGAGAATGCTAGCAATAAGAGGGAGTGGGAAGGTAACCACAATAGAAGCTCGAGCCAACAACAAAACAAAGAGCATAAGGTGTTTAGAGCACACACTGCTGGGCCGAGCAATAAGAAGGAATATTAAAGATCCCTACCCCTGTGCACCAAGTGCAATTACCATCATAATGGTCAGTGTGAACCCAAGTGCAACAAATGCAAGAAAGTTGGCCATCTGGCCTGGGATTGTAAGAATTCTACTACGGTTATCAATCAAAAAACCCACATTTACTTTAAATGTAGGAAGCAAGGGCACTACAAGAGTGATTGCCCGAAGTTAAAGAATCGAAACCATAGGAACCAAGCTGGATGTACTAAAGCATGTGGAATGGTGTATGCCTTAGGAGGAGGAGAAACCAATTAAGACCCTAGCAACATGGAAGATGATATCAATGCTTAGAATCTATTTCCTTTAGAAATTCCCGTTGTGCTTTCTCTTAAATTTTCATTGTACTGTATGAATGATTTCAAATTATCTATCAAATTAATGTGTCGTAAAAATTTCGTCAACTTTGCTTTAATTCTCTATTTTACTATTCAAGTCACTTCCACAAATATTATGAGATTATAACACTATTTTGACAAAAATGAGCATATCATCGTCAGTCCTTAAATATACATAGCCTGATCACCTATGTATAATTCAGGAAGGACCATACCATGCTGAGAGTAGTCACCTTGAAACTTTTTGTTAAGAACCAATTTTCTATCTATATCAAGTTTTGTGTGCGTATTCATAAAACGTATTTATCACGAGGAACCAAACTAATAATCATTATAACTAAGTAAACCATTACGCCAACTTAGTATAAAGTCAACACCATCCTATACCAAATCTTAAGCCGAAAAGTCGAAGACGCATCGTTAGTCACCCTAGGACAATCTGCCGACAAGTTTAACCATCATCAAGGAATTAAAACCCACACCTCTTCACCAACACTATTCTGGAAGGCAACACAAACTGAATTTCAGGACGAAATTCTTTTAACACAGGGAGACTGTAACAATTCACATTTTCACATCTCTTTACGTCAATAAATATTCAACTAATTATTTTAAACTTTTACGCGTTCACTTTTAATTTTCAACGTTTAGTTAAATCGCGTAAACTAAAAATCAACATTCAACGTAAACGGGCATCAAACAAATAAAAGTTTACGTCAAACAAGTGTTATATAATTATTACGAAGATAATTTATGACTTTTCACTTTTTATTTTTATTCGTTACGTAAAACGTTTACGTTTCGCAATAAACTACATTCATGCATACAGGTAAACCCATAAACCCATCTATACTTCAACAAATACCCACCCTTATACCCAATACCTAAAAGTTATATAAACACTTACTTAAAAACCATGCCTAGCCAATTGTATCATACATATTCAAGAATTAAATCAAGAAATCCCACTAACACATAAACTAATGTATCCTTTATCCAAAGGTTAGAACCAAAAGCTTAGACACCTAACACAAGCCACCAAAACCTTACACTTTTTCATACAAGCATGTTATGAATCGACTTGGAATAAGGAAAAGAGGAAGGAGACCAGACATGTTACAACTTCACATCGACCATGCATGCTTGTAACATCACTTCACTTACACATGACTTTACTTCCTTACACACCTATTTAATAAAAAAATGCACAAATCCATCCCCTAAAACCTAAACCAACCGTCACTTTTGTATATCTAGTTGATGGTTTTCACAAGATAGTAATTTACAAGTTTCACA